>JAVQJD010081734.1:0-12237 GCA_036023655.1 Nannoperca australis | reverse complement strand
TGTCATCCCCCTTAGATGACTCTGCGGTGGTTGAATGAATCACTGACAACTTCTGGAGATGACAGGTCTCAGTGCAGTAGCTGAAGTCTGTGGTGTAAATGGTAAAAAGGAAAGGAGAGAGAACAGTCCCTTGTGGGGCCCCAGTGTTGCTGACCACACTGTCAGACACACAGCATTGCAGGCGCACATACTGTTGTCTGGAAATCAGGTAGTCAACAATCCAGGACACCAATGGAGGGTCCACCTGCATAGCCACACTTTGCTCTATTTTATTGCCAATTTTATTGTTTTGCACGTTTTAAGCACATGCCATATGTACATTGAAAGTGATTGGTTGCTGCTATAATTAAAAACTCCTCCTGTCCCTATTGGTTTCATCCAAATGGTTTCTTCAGTAGTAATGATTTGTCAAAAGTCCCCACAGCATACACTGATATGTCAAAACCTGTGTAGCAATCAGAAAATAATCATTTTGAATGTAAAAAAAGAGTACAGTACAGTTTGTCTTTGGCATACATTTATGGATATTATAGTTAAGGCTAATATATTTGACAAAGAGTTAAACACAATCACAGTTAAGAATATGATTTAAAATATAGCCCGGGCTATAATGAGCATCTATTTTGGGGTCTAAATGACTAAAAAGGTACACACAGTTTTGGAATTGTTCCAGTAGATCGCCTCATCTGGCAGCCAACAATGTTATGCAATGTAATCCTTTTGGGGAAGCTGTAACTGTCAAAGAAAGTCCACTAAAAGTGCTTGGTTTTGCCACTAACAGGCTCAGACTGTTATAGTGTCTGACAACATTATGGAAAGGATCTCTACAGAGACAGACCGTTTATTAAAGAGTAAAAGCTTTTTTGTTTAACCAGAGACAGAAAGTCTCGCTCAAGGAAAAGTCTCGCTCTGAAATCTTACGAGAGGTTGAGTTGTTGCAGGAAGACAACAGTGCGTCTGGTTAAACAAAAAGGAATTTTCTGGTTGTTTGTTAAGTTCAAAATATATTATTTCAGATATAATGAAGTACAACTACAATAAATACAGGGTCAGTTTTACTAGTGTACCACATATTTAAAAAGTGGGTTTTACTTGGATACAGTAAAGTGACTCTTGGGATGTGAAGGTCTTTGTGCGTGTATATGCTTTCATGGACTTTCTTAAGCCAACAGCTAATCCTTTGATTTTGCATGATCATGATTTGTGGCTATCTGGGCAGCAGCGCACTTGAATAAGCGATACTGTATTTATATATCAGAGACTTTTAAAGCAAACACTTGATACTCAAATTCCTCTTAGGGTTTCTTTCAAATATACATGGCTTATAAAGGAATTGGCCCAGAATATTGAAAACAAGCTTATTTTGAGTAAAGAGAAGTAGAGTCATTACTGACAGCACTGAATATTAAACACAGAGGGTTTCCTGGAGTGCTGAAGTGACTGATGTAGGAATGACCAGCCATACAAGACCCTGTTTCACACGCCTTAAATCCATTTTAGCCGGGCTGACTACAAATATTTCATGAGATGTTTTCCTCCCTGCACTAAACACATAAATTACTGATCTAAGGTGGCTTTAAAAGCCATAAGCTTGCTTCAGTGCCAATGACATCACAGGCCAGACATTTAATGCACTTCAGAAACTGGCCAACACACTCAAAAACCATAAAAACACAACCTCTTGCAATGGGAATTTCTCAGAGCTTGGGGTATTTTGTTTGTCATATTCAGACAGCATTACCAACTGGTGGTCTTTTGTGCTGCGGTCTGCATTTTCTTACACAACAAACGTGTCGTTATGCCAACCAACACTGTGCCAGTGATCAGTCGACTTCAATGGAGTTACAATTCACCGCTAATGTGTGTTGATGTTGAGGTACATTTTTCTCCTTGCTGTATTTATATAATACAAAGCACATGCTCCGCTGTGGCCCATGTTTTGGGGGAAGATATCTAACCATTCCCTCCCTGCATCATTCTGTCCTTTCCACAGCTTTCCATCACTGATTTATTAAGCCGTAAACACAGGTCAAGTCGACTTTCAGCACATCAAAGCCTACTCCTGCTGCCAAGTTAGACCGAGATGGCTCTTCCAAGGCTACAAAGGCACATGCTCCTATCCTGAGAGAGGAAGCGGTTCTGAATTCAACTATTCAACTATAAATGTAATCACGTTCATTGGCTCTCTCTGTGGGATAATTTGGCGTTGCAGGTGGGTCGTGTTGCTGTGGGATACGATTTCCCTTCGTCAATTTCACCACAACAGATCTTTCGGGACCTTCCAGACTCCTGTTTCTCATTCAAGACTGCATTTGGTAGATAGAGGTTTCAAAAACTCTGTGTTCATACTGTTTTTCTGAGAAAGCTTGCCAGTGCGTGTTCTGCATATTGTTTGGCTTTGAGCAGCACAAGCACCATTTTTTAAAATGGATTATTATTGTAAATGTTCTACTTAGTGGTTTTATTAAAATTTCTGTATATATCTATCTCTTGTTGGCACCCACGCACCAACATAAATTCCTTGTATGTGTAAACCTACTTGGCCAAAAAATCTGATTCTGATACAAGCAACTTTTATACTCCTCACTATCTTTGAGCCAAAACTTTTGGTTATCTAATCAATCCTATGATAAAAGTGCTCCATACCACCCTGTATGACCTAACCATCTTTTCTTAATAAACTAAAAAGTAACATATCAAATCATCTCAGGAGTCACAAAATTTAAGAACAAACTATGGTGATTTAGAGATGTTTGTTAGGAATCAAATGTGGTGAAGATTGGATGAAATCCAAAGGAGGAATCGTAAAAAAGGTAACAATACAGCGTCATCTTTCATGTTCTGGATTTGTCCTTTGATGAAACCCAACACCACTGCCTGTGAGTTTCCTCTTCAGTCACTGCCATACTGACCAGGAAGCTGTTGAGATGATACAAAGCCACGCTGAAGTCATTAATGCTCGGCTCAGCCTGATTCCCAATAGGCGCTAAGTCAGAAAGTGTCAAACAATGCAGTAAGGAACCACATCAGACTTTTTTGTGTTTCCAATATGTATGGTCATCACTTTGACTTGGTGGAACCACCAAACCCCAGTTAAACAGCTACTCTGCGTGACCTTTACAGTTGCTTCAAAACGAAGGATGAAAATTAATTGAAATCAACAGACTTTAGACTTCAAGTACTATAAATGTTTGAAACACTAATCCTAACCCTTTTATAACAACTTTTATCAAAGCTGCGAATATAATGTGACTTCTTTCATTGTGGTATCTTAGCATAATTTAAAACTTTCATATCACAAGATTCACATTATGGTAAGTTCTTTCTGAAAAAATCTTCAGTTACATTTATTGATGTCAGACAATGACAATAAAAGTCTAAAACCTATGAGTTTATTGTGGGTTTATGTTTTTATTGTGTGGAACTGATACTAAAAGTGTTTGCATGCATGCTTACTTACATCACACACTGACAAAGGTAGAGGCAGGTGGAACCTGGATGAAAGCTGGTCACAAGGTGCATAATGAGTGTTTTTCTGTAAAGTTAAGATGTTCTATCAGCAAGTAAAATACAGAAAGAGAACAAAAGAGATGATAATCTAGAAATAAAGCACTTCAGAAATCCTCTTTTCATCTTCACAATGTAACATCGGACCCGGAGCGTGGCCTGCAGTTCTCATCCTTAATGTATTGAGATAATGGCTGGACAAATTGTTCCCAGGCACTGTGTTCACTCTGCCACACTGAGTTCAGGGATCCGGGGAGTAAAATAATCCAATTTTTCCTTCCTTTATCTCCCAGACTCCAGAGAAAAAGAGAGGGGGCTTTGAAATGCCATGTCTACTTGTCACGACCCCTTTTGTGTACCCTCCGCCCATCTGTGGACCCGGCTTTAGACGCCATCCCTTTTCCAAGTGCTCACTGTCACGGCCTCAAATAAACCAGCTGGAAGTGCCAGCTCTGTTTTCCATTTTCCTGTCGTTCTTTTTTCCCCTTTCTTTCTTCCCTAGTGTTTATCGGACTCTGGCCTCTCCCAAAATGAAGAGTCTCTCATGGTTAAGTGGTAGAGTTCATGCTGAGGTTCGTGGAAATTCACCAGGTCTCTTACAAACTGTTGTGGTGAGAAAAAGCTTGAGTCTGATCACCGGGATGTGAGCCACGCCAGGCTCCCCTGTGTCAGGAATGAGGATACAATGCGCAATAAGCACTTCTGCTGTGTACTAAGTTGGTCTGGTCATGACATCCTTAAGCCGAGGGCCGTGCCAGCTCTCCTGTTACAAAGACAAATTGTGCTTGCGGAATTTCCTGGAGAGGATCCGAAAACGCTCCCCCAGTCTTACAGCTAGGCTCTCGGCAGGGACTTGCACTTGAGAGATTTAGTGCTATAATTCAGTCCTTGCCCTCATCTCAGCCCTAGGGAAATCCTATCAAACACTGCCTAAGCTACCAGATTAGCACAGCGACAGGTTTCCACGAGGAATATTCAGGACTGATGTTGGGACAGCTTCAGGGGATGACCGTCGTTGCAGGAATCACGAACGATAAGATGGAGCCCCACCCTGGCAACCAGGAGTCAATACAGAGTGAGGCAACTTTAAAAGAATTCTGGTCTCGGCTGCATTCTCTGTTTTAACTAGCAACAGGTGAATCTTTAGTAATCAGTTCATGATGTGTGCACTGCTGCGCTGTTTGTCGAGTGATGTTCCATCACAGCTGCAAGAAGGAAATGTCTTTGCCTCACATTTAATCGGGACACAGGCTTCTCCTCATTTTCAGATTGACTTTCTTGTAATACAATTATTCTAATCTGTGCTCCATGACGTGCATTCAAAGTCTCGCAGATGTAAAAGACCAGGACGTGGGAAGAAAATCATTGATTATGAAGCATAAAAGTTGGATTGCCTCCATTTCTCCTCTACAAGTCAGTGTTGGAGACATATGAACTCTTTCACATTTATTCATATCTGTTTGCGTATTCTCACGACTTGTTTGTTTGGGCTTTTGGGGTCCTTAAACTTGCCCTAAATATCCCATGATGTTTTATGATTCTAATAAAACAGTGAACTCTGGAGGGGTGAAGAGAAGTTATGTGAAATATGCTGAAAAGTAGTTTTTACCCTAAATTATGAGGTATTAGAGAATCTCCCTGGTGCCCGTCAGTTCCCAAACATATTTATTTAACGTGTGAAACTTTACAAACATGTATAGTTCAGTGGCTGTAGGCTGTGATGTACTGGGATGCTTTCAGGTTTGTCTATGCTACCATGTGAATATCAAGTATTTGACTGTTAAAAAACATGCTCAGTCAAACCTGGAGCAACCACACGTTAAGTGGGTTCTTCACTGGCACTTTATGGTAATTCACTTTCCCCGAACAGATTTCTCTCATTAAAAAGAAACCAATCTACCAAATCTTGAAATGGCTACCTAATAAAATGCTTTTGGTTTCAATTATTTGGCTTTCAAACATGATATACAGCACTTTCGGGTGGTGAGGAGAAAAATACACTGAAAACTGACAATACACAGAGAAGTATCTGGCATGGATTTTTCAAAAGAAATTCAATGGCATACAACATGACTCATCACGCATAATGCCTAAGTGCTTGAGCTCTGATGTATCCCTCTGGTCCCCAAAATGAGCTTACTCATATTGTAGCCCCAGTGAGTCAGGGGGGAATCAATGTAAATGACCCGTGGATAAAGTACATCACGTCATCCCTGCAGCCTCAGCCCACTAATCTTACATTCCAGTGACAGAAATCATTTTGTGTTCACAACTCACCAGATACGGTTTAAATAGTGGGATATTCCCCTTGTATCTGGGTCCACTTTTGGCACCACAGACAAGGTCCTGTCTAATGAGCACATGTGCAGTCTAATGTGTAATACTGCCTTTAGCTATGTAATGTCTGGCAAAGAATTGTGATTCTAGTCCCGAACAAAAGGCGTGTACTGTTCACAGAGATGAATTTACATGTTCACTCTCCATCCAGTGCTGCATCATTCATACATACTGGCTATGGTTCCCTGATCAAACAATGCAGCTATGTTTCAGGGCGTGATCGGCTAGCTGCTTCTTCCTCATGGTGGTATGAGCTATTCCTCCCCCATCTGATACTGTGGGTGGTCCTTATCCCACTCATACGTGACCAAGACCCTTTGTCATTCCAAACCTATGGTGAGATGTCTAATGTGTGGCCCCTCCACTGTCTTAAACTTTCCTTGCTTTTTACTTTTGGCCCTGTGCAGCTCAAAGGAAGTGTGATAATGACACTCTCAAAGCTTCTGTTGTGCTTTCACTTAAACACATGTGAAATGCATGTGTTATGCACTGTATGTAAAGCTCTTATTTGGAAGTCGCTTTGGATAAAAGCGTCTGCTAAATGCCTAAATGTAATGTAAATACTCACCAAATTACATACATTTGGACTTTCCAAAAGGTTTCATATTCGTGTGTCCCTAATGACCTCCAGTAGGCCCCCAATGCATAGAGGGAAAATTACACTTAAACAAACTAATCAGCATTGCAATGTAGAGGGGGAGTGTAAGAGAACAAATATTTTTTATGTCAGCTTTTAGTGTTTATATGTCAGCATCCAGAAGCTTCTTCCTCTTCTCACTGTTTTTTACTGACATGTGACACACATACTGGGATACATCTTCTGTTGGTCAGAAACACATTCTGATTCCGTCACTGACAGTGCACATTGTACTCCAAAACACAACATTCTCATTCCTCAGCTGGCAGGGACAGCTAGCACTGTTACCACTGCGGTCTCCGCCTGCCCATTGCAAGCTGTGTGTGAAGTTTGATTTGGGAGGTTTGCTTGTGAGTGGATATGTGCTTATTCTACAATAACAAGTAAAACCCACACTGATGAATGAACTGTTGATTTGCTTAAAAAAGAACACAAATATGCAACCATTGCTTTCAATATTTGAGAACAAAATGTCCCACCTGTCTATTAAGTTTAAGTACAGGTTCTCTTCATTTACAAACCAACAGCTGAATGCTTTGTGTTATTGTTTCAGTTAATCAGATGAATGTAGGAAACTAACTGAAGTAGTGGTAGTCGAGGCATATTGAGTTTGTGTTGGGTATCATTTTGCTCTCACCTACTATGAAGCAACGACTTTTACTTATACATTACTTATACATTTTGAATGCTATAATAATAATAAAAGTAACCAGGTAGCTTCAAGGCCTTTGTTATCCTCTTTTACCACCATCTTTTCGTTTATAACCCCAAACACCTGCAAATAAAGCAGACATGTCATTTTAAATAGTTGTATTTGTAATATCATTATGTTCTTTTTTCTCTACTGACTGATATGGGTCACTTGTGGTTCTCACTTTTAATCCATCCTAATTTTCTTTCCAGTTTCTGCTTACTTGACATTTATCAGCATCAGCTCTTCTGTTTTCCCCTCTTTGGTTGCTTTACAGTGTCACATATTGTGCAAGGGCACAATATGTGACACTGTAAATAACCAATCAGTTCTCCATTTTCCTGTTTGCCCCTCTTCCTCTGTTCCCTCCTCCTACCTTTTTTTGTTTCATTTTTGGCAGTATCACACAGCAAACCCATCATCTCGGGCTGCTCTTGCCAATCTTGACCGGCGATTGGAAATGGATATCCAAACAAAGCACAACCTATCATCTTTACATTGTGGCTAATAGAAGTATTGGAGGGGTGTTTCCAATAGCACAGGCACACTTCTGAGTAGCCACATGAGTTCACCGGGAGGTCAGAGAGGCCGCATAGTGAAGGTAGGGAAAGAGCAGGAGATAGACGTAGAGAGAGAGATAGAGAAAGAGACAGAGACAGAAAGTTTGAAGTTGCATAGACAAATGGACAAACTTTTACCAGAGCTGCATCTCCTAAACTGGGAGATAACACTCTAAGTGCTAATGAGTGCTGGAGGCTGGATATTCACAACTGCAACTTAACACCAAGGCAACAAAGTTCATGGACCTCTGTTTCAATAACCACACTGCTGAACCTAAGAACCTCCAGAGCAGCAGCAGCAGCAGCAGCAGCAGCAATCCTTTGTGAGAAGAACACAGCCAAGAAACCCAGTGTTTGTCATTAATAACCTAAAACTGCTTATTATAGTAGGAAGTGGGCCTAATCAGCGCAGAGTGCATGCAATGTTTTATCTGGTATTCATAAGTTCAGGCTAAAAGAGTGTATAACAGTTTTAACCTCAAGACTGAGGCAACAGGGCTTAAAGGATAAGTTCAGATTTTCTGTCCATCTTCATCAAATAGTCACATGTATTTTGAAAGATGTATTGGTTGCTGTAATAATTCCCCCTGTCTATGTTGGCCATGGAGTAACACATCTACACTCTAAGAAATAGTGGATACAGCCCTTGGATATGATTTTGTACAAAGCTAATGTGAGGCTTCAGCAGTCTGAGTCAGTCAAATCAAATGTGTATCTGTGTCCTGGCTGTTGTGTGTAGGTTTATTGCCAGCATTGTGTCCCAGCAATGAACTATCAAAATGTATCCTTCTGCCTTGGCTCAGCAAGGCCACACTGTCCATGGATACACAAAAAGGGAGTTTTGTTCTATAATGACCATAACTTTGGAAGATATCCACTTGATTTGACTCACTCAGACTGTTAAAGCCTCATATTAGCCTTGACTGAACTTCAGATTGCATGTTTGCACAGAACAAATACTTTGGATTTGTCTACCAAATTCTTGAGGCACAGTCACATGAGCATCTAAGTTCATCCAGTAGTGCGTCCTCGGCGGTGCTCGAGGTTTGTAGGCGTAGGGACTATTTGCAAAGCTAGTAAACTGCTGTAGTTGGTAATCTAGTTGTAGAAGGTCTGGTAATCAGAATCAGAATCTGATTTATTTGCCAAGTAGGCTTACACATACAAGGCATTTGTTTTGGTGCGTGGGTGCCAACAATAGCATAGATACATACAGAAAATTTTTTATAAAACCACTAAGTAGGAAATTTACAATAATAATAAAAAGAAGATCTGTGCAAGTGAGTGCAATGTAAATGCAAATACAATCTGAACTGAGGATGTGCAACGTTCAGATTGTAGTAGACGTTAATATAATGTTAATATAACTTGTAGCGTCCATAGGGGTTAGGTCAAAGGTCAGTCTCATCCCTTGGGTTGAGTGGGCACGGGCTCAGGATCTGTTTACTTTTGATTTATTGTTTCCTACTGCCCAGGTAAGTTAGGGTTAGGGTTGAACCATTGTCAGAGACATAGGGGGGTCCCAGGCCATGTTGATGAGGCCGGTTGTAGAGGGGAAGAAACTGTTCTTATGGCGTGAGGTTTTGGTCCTGATGCCTCTTGCCAGAGGGGAGCATTTCAACGAGTTTGTGACCGGGGTGAGAGGGGTCAGCCACAATCTTTCCTGCATGTCTCAGGGACCTGGTGGTGTACAAATCCTCGAGGGAAGGCAGATTGCAGCCAATCACCTTCTCTGCAGAGTGAATGATACGCTGCAGTCTGCTCTTGTCCTTGGCAGTGGCAGCAGCATACCAGATGGTGATGGAGGAGGTGAGGATGGACTCAACGATGTAGGTGTAGAAGTGCTCCATCATTGTCTTTGGCAGGTTGAACTTCTTCAGCTGCTGCAGGAAGTACATCCTCTGCTGGGCTTTCTTGGTAAGGGAGCTGATGCTCCCACTTGAGGTCCTGGCTGATGATGGTGCCCAGGAAGCGGAAGGACTTCACAGTGCTGACTGGCGGGTGGGGCTGCGTTCTTTATGAAATCCACAACCAACTCCACTGTCTTAAGAGCATTGAGCTCCAGGTTGTTCTGACTGCACCAAGTCACCAGATGGTCAATCTCCCACCTGTAAGCGGGCTCATCCCCACTAGAGATGAGTCCAATGAGGGTGGTGTCATCCACAAACTTCAGGTGCAGCTGTTGGTGTACAGGGAGAAGAGAAGGGGGGAAAGGACGCAGCCTTGAGGGGAACCGATGCTGATTGTCAGAGAGTCAGAGACATGCACTCCCAGCTTTACATGCTGCTTCCTGTCGGACAGGAAGTCTGTGATCCACCTGTAGGTGGAGTCAGGCACGTTTACCTGAGAAAACTTATCCTGCAGCAGAGCCGGGATGATGGTGTTGAAGGCAGAGCTAAAATCCACAAACAGGATCCTTGCATAGGTTCCTGAGAAGTCTAGGTGGCGGAGGATGAAGTGGAGGGCCATGTTTACTACACCTGTTGGCTCTGCAGGCGAACTGCAGTGGGTCCAGGAGAGGATCAGTGATGGCTTTCAGGTGGGAGAGTAAAAGGCGCTCAAATGACTTCATTACCACAGAGGTCAAGGCAATGGGTCTGTAGTTATTAAGTCAGGTCTTTGACTTTGGTCTTTGACTTTTTGGGGATGGGGTTGATGGTGGAGGTTTGGAAGCAGGCTGGCACAAGGGCATGTCTCCAGTGAGGTAATGAAGATGTCTGTGAACACCAGAGACAGCAGATCAGCACAGTGTTTTAGGGTGGAGGATGAGACAGAGTCTGGTCCGGATGCTTTGTCAGGGTTCTTCCTCTTGAACAGTCTGTTGACATCAGAGAGTCGTCACTGTGGTGGGTGAGGAGGGTGAGGAGGGGGCCTTTAAGATGGGAAGTTTTGGGAGGACCTACGCCCCTGCTGTGGTGGGGGAGGTGGAAATGGTAGGATGGAGCTGGTGGATAGTGTCACAGGAGATTGTGTCAGGACTGTCCCACTGACCTCAAAACGACAGTAAAACTCATTCAGGTCAATGGCCATGTGCAAGTTGTTAGTGGAGTGGGGGGCTTTAGGTTTGTAGCTGGTAATCTGCCGGAGCCCTTGGAGTCAGTGGCTGAGAACTTGTGTTGTGTTTCTCAAAGTACAGTGGTTTAGCTTCTCTCACCGCCTTGCTCAACCTGTACACTCTTTAGACCTGGCCTTGTCCCCACTCCTGAACACTTCTTCCTTTTCCAATCTTAGCTGAGCTTCATTGTGAACCAGGGTTTGTTATTGTTGTGACTCACCCTGGTGTGTGTTGGTACACAGCGGTCTTCACAGAAGCTGATGTATGATGTCACAGCCTCTGTGAACATATCCAGACTTTTGGCAGCAGGCCTGAAAACATCCCAGTCAGTACAGTCCAAGTACGCACAAAGCTCCTTCACGGCTTCACTGGTCTTCAAAGTCTGCAGAGATTGTTTTTCTTGAAGATCACACAGGAACTCCAGCAGGCTCTTACCTACTGGAATTCATAGGTGGAAAATGGTTTGCATACAAATGCTTTCATGTTGCCTTGCTGCACAATTAATTTCCTCTTGTGGGAGAATTGAATAAATAATAAAGAACTGAATGGATCCAACATTGTGAAAGCAGTCTCCTTTCATAACTCAACTGGGCTTGAGTGTTTTGAGACACAGCTACGGGTGAGCTGTGTATTACTGATAATTGTTGTCCTTAATTGAGTTTTACCCAGTGTTCTGTATCTGTTTAAGGCATTGTAGTAGTTTCCAGAAAATGTTAATATATTTTTTTAAATATCAGTGTGATATCTTTAATATCTATAGCGTGGTGAAGGGATGACATATTTTTTGTAGGCAAAATCAGAAGTTACCATTGTTCTGGTTCTCTTGTCAAAAAGGGCTACACTGCAGGCCAAGAAGGCATTTTTATTCAAAGGTGTTCCACCACCACAACTGAAAATTACCATTGTTCCACTTTGTTGAGGTTTTCCCCTTTTTGACCTTTGCTTGTGAACAGCCCTTTTCTACAGTCTTTGGCAAAAGTGACTAGAAAATGCTTAGTGTAAAAGTGATGAAATGCTTCATTCACTTAATTTGAACTTTTGTTGTGTCTCACACGTGTTGAAGTGTTACATACTTTGTTTCACTTGTAGTTGCAATGTGGTTAACATTTTCACTAGATTTCTCCATTAATGAGTTACTGAGATTTGAGCTTTTAACTAGAGTGACAACTTTGTATCCTCTCAGTCAGGCTATAAGTTTGCTGGGTGTGTTTAAAGAAGGGAAGGCTTTTGGAAGTAGACAGTTTACTGCTGGAGAAATCTTTTCAAACCAGCGACAGGCTAATTCTTATCCATCATAGAGTGACGGCTGGATTGCGCTTCTGTATAGAAGCTCCATGAAACACTGTCTGGTCCAGCTTTTCTCACATTGGAAAACAATTTGTGTCCAAAAAGCAGCTTAAAGTTGCTGAGTTATTTATCTTTTCACCGTTGGTCGAGGTCGGATGAGGTC
>JAVQJD010081729.1:0-30454 GCA_036023655.1 Nannoperca australis | reverse complement strand
ATATATATATATATATATATATATATATATATATATATATATATATATATATAAAACTGTACATGTTGTTTCTTTGTGTATATATTGTTTTTACATGCTCTGTTATTGTATTCCCTAGTCCACTGTCCTATGTATATACATATTTAAAATACCACATATTATATATACCATCTGCTTATCTGTATATTCTAATTCTATCACTTATGTTCTAGTACTTCTGTAAATATACTATATTTTTGCACTTCTGGTTAGAAGCTAACTACATTTCATTGGCTTTGTACCTGTATTCTGCACAATGACAATAAAGTTGAATCTAATCTAATCTCATCTATGTACTGTATAATGCATTGCATATTTGACATGAAATATGCTTTACAATATTTTGCAATAATTAGGGTTACAATGTTGCTTGTTGTTTAAATTAGTAACTGATGAATGCAGTTTAGACACCTGACCACTGAAAGAGCTCAATTGATCCAACCGTGTGTTCAGTTGTACATAAATTATGTGCATGACACAGAGGAAGGAAAGTTCAACTCTCATATTTCAAGGGCATTCTTCATTGAGGCTTTATAGCTGATTGGATCAATTTGTATTACTTTATGGTCCAAATAGAGGGACAGCATGCATTAGGAAACGCTGGTGTATTAAGCAGGCCGCTGTCCAAAGGATCCAGGGTTTGTAACGTTTGGAGTTTACAAAATCTGGTCAAATTCACTAACTGGTATTTGGTGTTCAGGGTGGCTCTTGGCTCCTCTTCTGAGCTAGTCTGCCAATGGACAGACTGTGCAGAGCTTTCATTTCCATTTCTGCACCAAATACCAGAGCTCGTCACACACATGAAAGAACCCTATGATCATGATCGGCCGTCATTTAGTTTTGAGGGGAACCAGACCTCGAAACAGTTGTTTGGACCAAGGCTCATCTGAACCCTGTCAGTCCAATGTTGGTTTCCTTAGTTTTTATGATTATATCAGGTCCATAATAAAGCTTCATGTTCCTTTTTAAGACTAATCATCCACAACTCCTTTGCCTTTGCAAATGTGCAAACAGACAACAGAACCAGGAGTTCATGTCTAGAGTGAACCTGCTAATCTAAACACAGCTGACCTTGGCTTTACATTAAGGTTCTCTTCATGGGTAAGAATTTGACATCCCTCAGCTTCTTCATGTTATCCATTTATACACAGGTCATTCAAACATAATGGTCTGCCTGGTTAATGATCTGACAGAGGTCCATTTTGGTGCACACATATCAGACATTGTTATGACATCGGAGAAATTGCAAGTTGTGTAAAACAAATAAAGATAAGGGTTTGACTCCACATAGCACTCAAAGTGTTCCTGAATGTATCGGATGATGCAATTACGTAACTGCACTGATCGCCTCACCCATGACCATATAAATTCACCCTCTGCTCTTATGTCTTTGCACTGCACACTGATTCCTACTGTCAGCCACCACAGCACAGGAACAGCCGACCACAACCAACTGGAACCATGCAGTCTGCCGAGGCCAGATTCAACAAAAACAGCCTGCTCTTGGCTCTGAGACGATACAACTCCACGGTCCGTGACATGGAGCAGACCGTTCTCCTGCCGAGCCTGCTGCGAGATGTGCCCTCTGATGAGACGTGGGACTGTGACTCAGCAGAGGAGTCCTGCAGAGACCTGTATGGCAACTACCTGATGCTCAAGGGCATAAGAAACACGGTGGAGAGCGGCCTGGTTCCCCTGGATGACCACAAGGCCATAACCAACATGGCGCTCAACAAGAACCTGGAGCCTCTGTTGGACACAGATCCTGAAGCTCTCTTCCGCTTCCACCTGAGAGGACTGTTTTCTGTGATGAGCGACCTCACTAAGAAGACTCAGAACCTTACTGAGAAATATATGGACATGATTGGAGTGGTAAATTAAAAAACATGTAAGATATGTGGACATCCAAGCAAAACATCTGGTGTTTGTAAAAGTGCTGTTGAACTGTTGGCATTCACTGACCCAATCCTTCTAACTAAACATAAAACTGCCAAAACTGATCAATTCTATCCGTTTATTTGCTAACTATAACTACCCCTTGGAAACTATGGTTTGAAGATGTGGCAAAAATATTGATCGATTAAATGATCGTGAAGCAACAGAGCAGTGTTCTAAGCTTGATTTATGTCCCAACACACAACTTTAAAGAGAACCATGCTTAGTGTTTTGACTAATAAGGAAAATTGCAGTCAAGAAATGTTGAATTTGGTTTTTATTTTATTTACATAGCTATATTTCACACAATAAATGACGGAAAGATTTCACAAAAGGACCAATCAAGACAGATGGAAATGTCTGCAAATGTTTTCTCTCCCCCTGCCTCTTCCGTCTCACCAGCCACCGACGCTTAGCGTACAGGATGGAAAGGCTCAACAATCTCTGCAAAGGTCTTTTTTTCTGGTGACAAAAGAAACAGAGAAGCAATTTGATTACACACACACACTCATGGGCCACCGTGTTTTCAATTTCTCTGCGAAGACTTGCAAATGTCTTATTGTACTTCAAACACAAAACTAATGGCCCAAACTACACAGCATGGGACTTTGACCAGGTTTTAGGATTCTAGTCTGTTATCATGACTGCTGGTCAAACATATGAACAGTATATAATGGCACAGAGGATAATGTGCAATGGAATAACAGAACATACAGAAACATTGTAATATAAATATTCTGAGAAAGAAAAATAAATACATATATATTCAAACAGAGCACCTAATTAATCAATTAAATAAATGTCATTGTGGCAGTGCACAAATATGAAGGAAAGTGCATCAAACACTATACATGATACAGTAGTATTGTTGGGTCCTTGTGTCTTCTGTTAAGACCAAAAACACTGAAAAGCCACTTACCCTTCGCTGCAAACTCCTCTGGGTGGAGTCTGATATACTCGTTCATATCTCGATCAAGTCTGGCGAAAGTGTAATTTTCATATTTTGTAATGTGGTAGCCGATGAACCAGCCAATTGTTGCCAGCAGGAATTGTCGATGAGCACCTAAAAAGGGAAAAAATAAGACAGATTATATTTTTGTTTTAAGCACACAGAACATGACAATATAATGTGAACTTAAAACTAAAAGCACAAATAAAAAAAGCTTTCGTTGTGCTTATGTGGAAACACAGGCTTGCACTTTAAACTTTTCGACATTAGGTGGAACACGTTTCAGTTTAGATATTATAGATATATAGATAAACAGACCCTGGAAATGTAGATATTGGGTGTTTATTGTCCATTTAGTGTTTAGTAAAGCCGATAGAGTGAATATTAAAACAATTACATGGGCTGTTTTAAGTCTGTCTACAGTATATGAAGCAGGCAATTATTTCATAGTTAGCTTGAAAATATTTAACAGTTAATGGTATTTAAATTGATACCAGAGAAAATAAACGTGAGTAACAACACACTGTCAGCTAGCATAACGATGTCATCATATCATAAAATAATAAGTTACTGTTCTGCTGTGAGACAACATGCTGACTCTTTTCTAAATGCACCATCAGTGCAGGTTTTGATGCTTTATGATTAAATGTTGCATACGATTGAGAGGAAAGTGCAAAAGACTGAAAGCCAGCTAACAAACATGCTAACCTGATTTTAGCGGCGGCCTGTGGTTAATGGCATTGTGAAGCATCGCGGAGCACCAGCCAACACCGGCCAGCCACACCGAGTTTCTGTTGACGACCCCCGGAGGAGGGAGAGCCTTTCCCTCGTCTGGTATTAACCCCATGGTGAGAAATGTCCACTTCTATTTAGAATGTGACCTCCCAGTTGCCTGCGTTTTCTTATCCACTGTCACCTCGTAGGAAGTCAAGGGCATGCTCTGCAACCGAATTAAACGTCCGGGCACAATAAATGAGAACCGCTTCAGTTCCGCTCATTCTGTTTCCTAGCAACCAACGCCGAAGGAGAAGACTTTACATTTGGCGACTAAGGTGATTGCTTTTCGATGACATTACATTCATATGTTTTTGTTATAAAATATCATACACATAACCATCTAATCCACTCACGGAAAAGTGAATGTTGTACCACTAACTTACTGTTATTACCATAGCTAGCTGATGTGGTAGCTAGCTAGCTAGTAACAGATAGTAGCTAAGACTTTCTCGTTGTTGTTGTAGGCTATTATTGTAGCTGTACACGCACTATTATCAGTAGCTAAAGAAAAGCTAGTAGTTGTAGTAGTAGTAGTGTAATGGAGTAGTATCTATATTTTATGAAGTGAGACCCTTGTGTCCTTCTAACATTCGTAAAAACGTTACAAAAAAATGCAAAACACCGTTGTTGTTTTTTGCTGTGTATTGTAGATGGTCTAGCTAATACACGTTACGTGTTATAACAAGTTATGAGCTGGTCGATTATGAGCTTATTTGCCATTACCCTGTAAAACGTACTCATGGCTACACAGTCGACAACGTTCATACAACGTGTATTCTCTCTGAAACGCGGAGGAATAAAACGCACAACATTTAACAAGTAGAAAAAGTAGAGTTCCATCTCCACAGGATACCACTGAAGTGCACTACTTGATACGCGGAGTTACTTTGCACGAGAGCTGATGACATCATTGAGTGCAGTCCTCCTCCTCCTCTCTCAGACAGGCTGCTGCTGAGCTGCCGAGGATACACAGCCGGAGGAATTATGCCCTGCCCAGCAGTGGCTTTGCCTGTTTGATGAGGTGACCTATGCATACCGAGTGGTTTTAAGTCCGGGGATATCCCCGTGTTTTGGTAAGTGCAAACTATTTCCCGGCTCGATGCGAAGGGCTGACTTTGATTTTCTGCAGATTGTGCCAAAATGGCCAGAGTCACACGGTAGCTGCTAGTTGCTAGTATTGCTAGCTTCAACCTAATGGCTATCAAGACAGACTGAAAATGAAGCATAATTAGTAAGATATTTAATGTTAACTCAGATTAAGTCTCTGAAGAATGCTACAATATTACTTTGCATTACAAAACAAGAAAACGGTTATGAAGGAAATGCGACACAGGGAAATGTCCATTTATATGCAAGCGATTCCAGTTGAATGACACCCCAAAATATGGTCCATTGTATAAAGGTTGGAATCCAAGATTCACGTCGCCTTGCAGGCAACAGTTTGATTTCTTTTCTTTGATTAGTTTTCCAGTGAGATGTGTCGTATTCACGCACGCACAGGCCCGATTCACAGTGCTGTTCTCGGAGCAGATGTAGCGGTGCTGCAGAGAATACTAAACCTGTGTCCCTGTTGACATGCATCTCACAGGGTGTGCGTGGACCCTGACAAAAGAAACAGATCCATTAGCTCCGCCTCTGTGCTGACTTTAGCAGACCATCCACCTTCACAGAGTCCCTTAAAACTGCGCTAAGAACAACGCATTAGGAGTCTAACGTTGCGTCCACACCATGTGAGGGGAAAAGAAACATGTCCTCTGCATTTCTGTGTATTGCTGTTCTTAAAAGTTCGAACCTAGGTCAGTGTTTGAGGTCAGATGGAGAATAGAGGACAAAATACAACTGAATTCATATATATATATATATATATATATATTACTACATTACTAGTTAGAAAAATGGACATTTATTATCAGTGTACTGTTCCAAGTGTACATAGTGAAGATCAACACCAGGGCCTACTGAGCTGGTTTGTGTTAGTGAAGATTACTCAGGTCAGGTGTCAGCCGGGATGTTTCACAACAGTTTGGTCGTTTCCGCGGCCTCTTCACTGTCGGTCTTCAGGACCGTGGCCCGCATCATCAACACGCGTGGGAGACAGATGTGATCACGTCAGCCAAATGCAGTGAATTCCTGATAATGCATTTACTTATCTCCCATTTCTTTTGTTCCTTTATTTCCCACAGTTTAGCATGAGCATGGAAGATTATGACTACCTGTTCAAAATAGTTCTGATAGGAAACGCTGGGGTTGGGAAGACATGTCTTGTCCGGCGCTTCACTCAGGTCGGTATAAGTCTGAGCTTATGAATTTGGAGTTCCTGATTCCAGAGTGTCACACTGTATCTGTTTCTATTATAGGGCCTTTTCCCACCTGGACAAGGGGCTACGATTGGAGTAGATTTCATGATTAAAACTGTGGAAATCAAAGGGGAGAAGGTCAAGGTACACACAGATTTCTTTACAATAATATATAAATCCAGGTGCTTCGGTTGGATGGACAGTTGCTCATTTCAAATATGATGTTTTCCAGCTGCAGATATGGGACACAGCTGGACAGGAGAGATTTCGCTCCATTACTCAGAGTTATTACCGTAGTGCCAACGCCCTCATTCTTACGTATGACATTACCTGTGAGGACTCCTTCAGGTGCCTTCCAGAGTGGCTGAGGGAGATTGAGCAGTATGCCAACAACCAAGTGGTGACTATATTAGTCGGTAAGAAGCTTTACTTTGTCCTTTATTAACTGCTGGACCTCGTCTATCACCAGGTTCATTGTTCATTGTGAGAAAACTGTGAATACTAGTGTGCACCATATTTTAGTGCAGCCGGCCTGGTTTTCAGAGCACACTTCAATGCGAGCATGAATCAGAGGCCGTTTGTGAATAGATTTGCAAAAGACAAAGCCAGCTTTGTCTCTGTTAACGTACATTTCATTGTGTGATTTCTGTGAAATTGGATGTCTTTGCTACATCCATCCCACGCAATGCATGAACACACGTACACCTCCACTTCCATCCGTCCCACCTACACCCACCCACCCACGGCTGTTCAGGAAGACAACCTGTGTTGTGACGCAAGAAGCCACATTCGCATTTGTTCTGCATGTTGACAGATGAATGTTAAATATTTTGCAGGTAATAAAATCGATCTGGCGGAGAAGAGGGAGGTTCTCAGGCAGCGGGCTGAAGACTTTGCGGAGGCTCAGAGCATGCTGTACCTGGAGACCTCGGCCAAAGAGTCCGACAACGTTGAGAAACTTTTCCTCGACCTGGCCTGCGAACTCATTCGAGAGGCCAAGCAGAACAAGCTGGATAACAATGACACTGCCCCGATGCCCGGCGAGGGTAAACCCATCAGTTACTTGAGCTGCTGCAGCCTCAATTAGAGAGAGCTCAGCCTTCAGTAGCCACTGACTACAGAGGGCAGGTGGCCACAATGCCTCTGTCCATCTTAAGATGGCATAAAGCCACTTCTTATTCCCGTCATTTCTAGTCCCATTCCTTTTTTAAGCAGTACAAGGGAGTTAGTCAACTTTAGTTTGGCCTTCCAGGAACAAGCATTTTAAGATGCTGACAATATGGAGAACTTTGTCCACAATGCACCAGGATATTAAGTATGTCCAGGGATCACGGTGAAATTAGCAGAACTTTCCTGTTTTTTAGGATCCATTTTCATTAAGCATCAATATCCACCAGCAGTATTATGTGAGCAAAAAGTTCAGGTATTTTGTTACAGATACCACACAGCTGGCAACAAGTGTCACAGTCATCGGAGGTTATCAGTAAATGGTAACAAAATGTTTACATAGACAACGTTTTGGAGATTACCAAGTCTGATTAAGTTACAAAAAATGTTTTTGCAAACTTGCCCTTAAATCTGTTGCACAATCATTTATCTCCCACCAGTTTCGTCTGCTCTGAGAACTGCGAACAGGTTTATTAACTTTCATTATCTCATTTCTGCACCTGTCACTACAAACTGTGAAATATTTGTTCCCAATAGAAGATTTTAACTTGCTGCTAAATTGTGTTTTTATGTCAGATAACATAAACGGAAACGCGTATATATATTACTTCACTGAAACAGTATTCTGTGACGCCGTTATGTTTTTTCTTAGCATACTTGCAGTGCTTGCGGTTAGTCAGTTGATATAGTATGAAGCAGTTGGAAAGGCCTCAGATATTGTCAGTCATCAGTAGAAATTATAAACAGTTGAATCAATTGACTTTTCTCTCTCTTTGACCGTCAGCTGTTTCTTTTATCCATAGACGTGAATATTTCTGCCTTTGTTGTTGCTGCCTAGCCATGAAATCGTATCACTTCTTATTTCTTTGAAGGGGTATGTTCATGTAGTTTCGTAAGACTTGCTGTACTTCATATGCGTTTATTGTGAAATTTCTTGATTGTCCGGCATGTTTTGCCATAATTTGTAGTGTCTAACTTTATCTTTCATATATTTGCCATAACTGTAATGTACTGTATTGCACAATGCCATATACTGCACACTTATTTTTATTGTAACATTTCGTCTTTTGTTGTACAGACTTATAGTACATCTTGGCACTTTGCTTTTATACTTTTTATTTTCAGTAATCTCTTTGTACAACTGGCGAGCGTTTTGTTTAGCCTTTTACATTAGATTTAACAGCAGTTACTTATTGTTAATCCCTTGCATCTTCTTGTCAACACAATATGGCAAATACAAAGGAAAACACTATTGGGATGTTGTGCTTCTTTTACTTTATGTGTACAAAATAATCCCTGAAAATTACTCTGTATAACATTAAATAATTACACTAAATATCTTTGTCGTGTTATTGTTGCCTATGGCCGATTGTTGCACTGTAAATAGTTAAATGAGTTAAAAAGTCAGACTACTAAACCGGACATCTCTCCGCGGTATAGAGATGTCTGGCATGATTTGTCTGTTAATACAGTTTTATATATATAAATATAAATATAGCTGGGGTTTATAAATACTATAATGTATAATAATTATTGCCATCAAACAATATGAAGCCTCGCACCATGTGACTTATTAAGAAAGTATACATTATTAATAAACATTAGTGCTAACATGACTATAAACCTTTATTGATATTGAAACAATTGTAATTCTTAGCATTAGTATTATTTCTACTGAAGAATGTAGAGTTGTTGTCTCCTCCGGGGGTCACAGTGCATAACTACACCAGTGTTTATTTTATATTCACTTTAAAATGCAGTTGTTCATAGTAAACAACTAGTTATTTTAAATCGTATATTAATGACAAATATAAATATGTGTTGACCTAGTTGTGTAACCTGGTAAGAGGTAAATAAACGGACTAGTTGCTTACTTGTCCTGAGTGTGTTCAGAATCACGAGTGTTTTCTGCCCTCTAGTGGTCACACTGAGAAATTGCCATATCAAATGTGTCAAATTAGCGTCAATACAAACATGACAGCGTACGAACACTTCCGGTACATACTTTCAAAAGTAAAACTTCCAATATATACAGATATGCACTTTTCCGTGATGATCACACACATTGTTAACTGTCTCCGGGATAAACTTGTATCGACACTAAGAACACATTACTCATTGCAACCATCGCTCCAACCATAGTAATATTTCCGATATAGACTTTCAAAATAAAAGCTTAAATCTGTAGCTACAGCGGCAACACAAAAGAGACTTTACGCTCGAAGCAAACGTAACAAGGCCTAGGCATGAACGCGTGTTGAAGAATGCATCGGTACATGTTTACGGTATACCTGTGTTTATAGAGACCGCTATCGAGCGTAACATCAACGTGCACGTGTGCGACTCAGACTCCCGTCAACCCTTGCGAGTGTATTTACAATCGGAACCAAGCAAGTAAAAGCAGCAGTGAAAGCGCTTCAGCAGCTGATCGCTTCAGCAGTGAACTTAAAGTAAAAGGGTAACATGTTGAGAGGTCGTTGAACCCGGTGCTCGGGTCGCCTCTGCTCTGCTGCTACATTTAGGCCACACGCTGTCCGACAACACCTCTGGATCTGCCGACAGGAGAGTCTCTCGCTTTCTTGTACGGGACAGGTCTCCTGTTCACACTGCCAGCAGAGAGAGAGAGATCATGTGCTGAGGACCCGTGTGCTGTGAGCTGTGTGTCGGACAGTAGCAGTAATGAAGGCTGGAGTCAGGGCGGAGGTTTTGGGCAGAACTGCAGCTACCAGTATCCTAACGTTGTGTCTCGGCTGTCTGCACGTGATCGCCCTCAAATCCCAACTTTTCACCAGGCTCGGTGGGTTACCTTACTCTGGGACCCCCATCAGCTATGACACATTTTATTTTGACCAGAAGGTGAGTTTAAACTGTCTCTTAATTTCTTTTTTCTCCTCATAAACCTATTTGTGTCTGAAAAGTGTTTTAGCCAGTTTCTTCCTCTTTTACTTCATCTACTTTCACTTCACTTTGAAACGTTTGACGTGTAGCCTACAAGGACTGAACTTAGTCGAGTAAATAGAGATGATCCCCATATTTGTCTTGAAACATCGTGTGATCTAAAATAATACAGTGGCCTAAGTGTGATCAGACTGGGATGTCTAAAGTTTCCTGATTGTATTGTGTGATGATTACTTCCCCATAATGCTTTGCTCACCATTTTATTTACAACTACATTATTTGGCTGCATTGTTTGCAGTTTAATAATATCTGGTCCACTTTCTAAAAGTTTCAATGCACTTGATTCTGTAGAGGTTGTTCGTGCGTGGTTTCTGCAGACAGTAGGTGTTTCCCTCCGGCTTCCTGTAGTGAAGGGAAAAGCAACACAATTGTCTCTGTTGCTGCCAGCAGAACTGTAACTCTCCCACCTGGCTCAGTGCCTGCAAAGGTCTCCAGGGCCCAGTGAGTGAAACACTCCACCTCAGGAGGGTTTCAGAGATCTTCATTCAGACTTTACATCTTCCATGTATCGTTCTTTCCTGGAGAAGCACATGTTGAGTGTCAGCGGTGGTTCAGCGCAGCACCATGTTTAGTGACTTGTGAACCTGACTCAGGCAGTCACAAGACTGTTATGATTAGTACTTGTGAGACAATGAATGGAGGCCACTCTTCACCTTCATCACATACAGATTAACCAGCTGTTTGAGTTCATCTATACACACACCACCTACAATGACAATAAACAGTGTGCTGATTATGCAAACTAAATACAGGTCGAGATGGTGCATTCAGGTGCTCTGTAAACTAGAATATCTGTTCACAAGTTGATGGTTGATAGGGTTTAATGTCAGGATCTTTCCGAACTTAGCTCTGAAATTAAGTAATAATAATAAACTATAACTGAAGTTTTCAGTTTTCTATAATTTGTTAAAAAATCTTTTTGCCTCATATCTGCTTCACATATATGAGACTGAACATGTTTAGTGAAACCTGAGTCTGTAAATCTGGCCGGTTTTACCCTGAAACTTTAAACTCTGTTAAAGATTTAAGAAGTTGGACATTGGACCTGTTTTGCAAGCGCTTCCCCAGACAGGATCGCCAGACACTGGGGAAATATACTCGGACTTAAGAAAGTAAAAAGAAAGTATCCCTGATGCTCTTCTGCACGTATTATAAAGCGTACATGATCAAAGCACAGAATATGAGTCGCAGCGACTTGTTGATTTATCATTGCAGCTATTTTGATAATCATCGAATCACTTAAGTGATTTCTCAAGCAGAAATGCCAAATATCTCATTTTTCCACATTCTCAAATGTAAAGATTCACTTCCTTTTCTTCTCTCACATTTGAGTAAATTCAGTATCTTTGTGTTTTGGACTGTTGATTGTGTTACTTTGGGCTTTGGGAAATTGTGATTAGCATTTTTCATTATTTGCTGATGTTTTATAGACAATAAATAATAAAGAAAAGAACTATCAGCTTAATTAAAAATGAAAAGAACTTAGTTGCAGTGGTAGGTATTATATTAGCATACTGTTAGTAGCATGTATGCTGGAAACTGTTTGGATTAGCGGGACAATGCTCCACACCTGGTCCAACCCACGACATCCTGCCTAATCAGCCACACTGACAAGAAGATAAAGACCATTTCCTCCCTCCTGACACTCATTGTCTTGTCTGATGTTTGTTTTTTTGGCCAATCAGCAAGAAATGGTCTGCGTCTTCTTGACAGGTACAACAAATAAAATCCCTGTTAATCCCATTCCAGTAGCAAGTCTGCTGTTTTTTTTATACAAAGGAATCATCAATCATGCAGCCTTTCCCTACGCTCTCTGTGGGACACGCTGCTGTGAGGAGAGCACCGAGTGATCAAGCAGTTGCACACAGGAAATCCTCTTGACTGCATGTTGCCTGCAGACAATGAATGGAAGTGTCCATTAGGATCCTTGATGTGCTTTGGTTGTTTCCCTCATGTCTCCATTTGTTGGACTGTAACACAGCAGACGCCGTCTCTTTTCTTGAAGGACAGTTAAAGTGCCGGTCCAGTAGATGGACGCTATGTGAAGTGAATTTTAAGCGCAACTAACCGCTCAAGTGCCGCCGGCAGGAACCACACGGTGGCACTACTCATCAGGGTGTGGATTTGTTATGAAACCAGGCTCATGGGTTTTGTGATGTGAATACTGAGTGGGTGCAAGTGATGCAGTACTCACCAGGGGTCCTTTAGGTGAAGCACTTTTTAAATCCAACCTCTTTAGTTTTGGCATTTAGATCAAAGTTTATAGGAATATGTTTTGTTTGTGCTGCAGGAGACTTTGGCTTCACTCCCCAAATAAGACATCTACTATTTTATAAACCCGGTGTACTTAACAAATAACACAAAATCTAAAGGACATGAAATTGCTTTCACAAAATTGTAACATTACTCTTTGGATGACCATTAGCACTGAAACTCGCTTTGCTGCCAAACTGCCGAACTTTTCCTTTAAAGTGTCTCATGGTCCCCTCACACTTAAAGGCACTGCCAAGCGCTAAGGAGTCACGGCTTGAATGAACACATTGAGGCCCCAGAATCTTTTTGCTGTCACTGGCTCATAAAATTGCTGCATCCTTTGTGTCCACAGAGTAGGGGAGCGAGCGGGGGGGGGGGGGACAAAA
The DNA here is from genome assembly GCA_036023655.1 of Nannoperca australis. Classification (NCBI taxonomy): domain Eukaryota; kingdom Metazoa; phylum Chordata; class Actinopteri; order Centrarchiformes; family Percichthyidae; genus Nannoperca; species Nannoperca australis. The sequence goes on along the minus strand of JAVQJD010081729.1, from coordinate 17,693 downwards.
CAAAAACAGTTTGTGTTAAGTGTTGGGACTGTTTCAAGGGTTGGACAACTCTGCTGCGTGATGGGGTTGTTGTCTTCTCTGTGAAGTTTCTCTCCGCTTTTGTTTCATAACGAATACAGGAAATATAGCTGAAAGTGGGAGATATCCCAGAATCCCTGAGGTTTGATGAAAGGATATCTCAGAGCTCATCTACAGTGGAACTAATGTGGCATCGCTTAAACTGGCTCCAACATTAAAAAAGAAAATACAAATTGGGGCTAATTACCCAAGAGTCCAACCTCAGGATTTCACGACGTCACAGTTGGCACAGGGCCAGGGATCCAGCTCAGAGCAGTTTCTGTGGGTCGGACTGCATCCTGTGCAGATCTCAACATCAACACACGATTGCCACATTAGCTTTTCTGTCAATAAGTGTGACCGATGTACGAGACATTGTCAGCTGTTACTGATCAGTGAAAGTTTTACATTGGCTGTGATGTTCTGTATGTTACAATGGGAGATTGCTCTGTGGCTCCAATCAAGAAGAGGCTAATTTCCACTGTGAATGCTGATCATTAGTCGTAATAGCGACGAGCAGCACCAGTTGTTCTTCCTCTTCATCAGTATAAATGTGTAAAACACCGCATTAAAAGGCGGTAAATGGAAGCCTCTCTGACGCATTGTCAACAACAACTGAACCTTAAAAGCTTCGGCAACAGAATTGATCAAAATACTGTCTTTATTTTATGGAATAAAATAAGGCAGGTTGTCTGAGGAAGGGTTGCTTTAATTTATAGTTTTTCAAAATATGTCATGATCTTACAAAAAGTCTTGTTTTATATCAGTTTACTCATGTACGCAAGAGAAGAGCTTCAACAATTAAGTTTATTACTATCATAATAAACCAAATCTTTTAGTGTTAAAATTATTCTTTTGTGTTCAAAACATCAGTAATAATTACACACTCTGGCCTTTCTGCAGCACGAGACAGAGGCTGGCAGTAATCTCGACCGCGGTCCTTTTAAATTTGATGTTTCGATGTTTAACAATACTACATACTACAATACTACAAACATACTACATGTTTAGTTGGATGTTTTTATTTGTTTCAGATTGATCATTTTGGATTTCTAGAGGATGGCACCTTCAAACAGAGATACCTCGTGGCAGACAAACACTGGCAGCAGCCTGGAGGACCTATTTTGTTCTACACTGGCAATGAAGGCGACATCACCTGGTTCTGCAACAATACTGTACGTATCTCTTCTTGTTACTTGTATTCACACTGCACCTAATCCTCAGTCTAATTCAACATGTCATTGTGTTCCCTGTAGGGCTTCATGTGGGAAATTGCGGAGGAGTTGGGCGCCATGCTGGTTTTTGCAGAACATCGTTACTATGGAGAGTCCCTGCCTTTTGGACAGGACTCTTACAGTGTAAGTGAAGATGCTGAAGTGAAGTCTGATTAAAATCTTCCAGGCCAGTAAGAAATTCTAGTACTTCGTAGCTAAAGGTGTTAAAATATTACTTGCCAAAATGTCACTCTCAGTGCCAGCAAATACTTTTATGCATGTGTGTTATTATTTTCAGACAATTCACTCAAACCTTTACATCAGTACTTGTCATTTGCCTGCAGGACAGCAAACACCTGAACTACCTGACCTCGGAGCAGGCCCTGGCAGATTTTGCAGTGCTGATTCGGAACCTGAAGAGCACTTTACCTGGAGCTCAGCACAGCCCTGTCATCGCTGTCGGAGGTTCCTATGGAGGGATGCTCTCCGCCTGGTTCAGGATGAAATACCCCAATATAGTTGTTGGGTAAGATATGAGTGTAGTAGTCCTCCCCAATGATGTACCGGTGGCGTTGCAGGTTTACAGCTCCAAACAGTTCCTTACCTAGGAATCAAGTAACGGGGCTCATGTGTACCTTTTTTGCAATCTTGCTATGGACGCTCGCTCAGAGGCACGGCAGAAATACGTTAGGTATCAGCGTCTGAATCAGCGATCCACTGACCTCTATACCACCTTTGTAATCACTCAGCGGCTCCAACAAACATGTGGATGTACATGTAATGGATGTGTTTGTGTAATTTTGAGGGAAAAAATGGAAATAGTTTTGCTTGTATTTCAGTTCTCTGGCAGCCTCCGCACCAATATGGCAGTTCCCTGGTATGGTGCCATGTGGAGACTTCTACAAAACCGTAACACAGGACTTTGCCAGAAGTGGGCATAACTGTGATGTGAACATCAGAAAATCTTGGAAGGCTATTAATAATGTCTCTTCCACTGGTGAGTCGTTCAGGGTTGGTGCATTATGGGTTGATGTATCTTGTGTCATATTATAGGAAATATGATATATATGAATTATTAAGAATAATAAATGAACCGTGTTTAATCTTATCTACAAGGAACGTCTCCTGGATTTCACATGTTTTCCATATAGTCCACGTTTGTGAACTTGATTAACTGTCTACTGAAGCCTGACACCAGATAGCTGCTTCTCAAACTTTGGGGATAAAGTCTGGAGCCTCTCCGCAGATGACAGATTGCAAGACAGAATATGTGGATCCATAAAATTTACAACCCGCATAACTCAGACTATCTGAGTTCCTTAGTATTCTGCTCAGATATGGATAAGAACGTCTTTAAAAGTCTTTACAGGAGCCCCTGCTTTTCATTGTCACAATCGTAAACTGTAGGTAAAAAGCTTTCTTGAGTGGTACTTTTGTTCATATCACACCATCAGTGGTAACAGTACACCAATAAAAAGTGTGCAGACTAGATACCACTTTCTAACACTGCTATAACAGGGGTTATAAGCTGTAATTAAGGATTGATTAAATGGTATCCAAGCATTTACTAATGCTTTATAGAACATGTGTTAGTTGTTAATAAGTGCCCCGTAAATTGCCTTATACATTAACTTAATAAGTTGTTAATAAATGAACTGTGGTCCAATACATTTTAATGTAACGGTTAGCTAAAAAGACAAAGACAGGGTTATACTGGAGGATGATTGTCCACAACCTGGCAACCCAATTGTTGTTCTCATTAATGGCTTATAACGGATCTATAAAGCAGCATTTATATATTATCTAAAAGGTGCTTTATTTGCAAGTGGTCCCTAAAAGTGATCTCATTGCTTCCATCCACATCAGATGTTTTCTAATATTTTTTTGAATGCAGTTTGATTATATCCCTAACAGAATGTCAAATCAGCAGATGAAATATTTCACATGCTGCAGGTTTTTAATTATTAGCGTACAGTAAATGTCACACGGCTCATAGGCCAAGCATTTATTGAAGCCAGGGCACACAGAGGCTGCACTGAGATTTCACAACAGTGTTGGTGAATACCATCACAGCACAGTTCAAGTCAGCAAGTGCGGAAATAGCCTTGTATTTGTCATTATCAGCCAAAATACCCTTAAACAGGGAAGTGGTTCCGGCTGGTGATATTTTTAGCCAATCACAGTGACCCAGAAGCTTCAAACAGATGGACGATGGTTGTCACCTGGTGTATGTTGGCTGTTTCTTTTGGTTGCATCGGTCCCAAAAACTTGAGATTCAGAGAACTGAAAATGTAAAAAAGGATATAATAAAGAAGAAGTGAGACTTGGAATAAAAGTATACATTTTCAGTTTGATTTAACTTTCATGGTAATAAAGTATAAAGTGTTTTTATAGGAAGTGCCATAAAGAGCAGAAGATTTGCTCCACTTCTGTTCTGCTAGCTTTCGGTTCTGTTTCTTCACGAGGGTTTCTGTCACCTCGCTCTTCTCAAAAGATAAAAAGTCATATTGGGGTTTTCTGTGCATATTAAGTTTGAGCACCCTGTCACTTCAGCCACGATATAATGACGGTTATTTTGTTAGCATTTAGCAGCTAAAGCTATCATGAGGTTTTAATATCACACCTGTGGTATTGATATGTGTGGGAGCTGTAGTCGTTAAATTTGAGCAAAATCATGTTTAAAACAACATTAATGTCAAATGTTAGTACTGCGTAGTGTAGATACATGCATGATAATATGGACAGTGAAGTTCACATGAAAAAGGAGACATTTAATAATTGTTTGCTCTCTTTTCACAAGCGTCTGGTCTTCAGTGGCTGTCAGAAGAATTCAGTTTATGTGCCCCTCTTAAAAACATGAATGATGCTGTTGGATTCAAGAACTGGCTTCAGGAGACCTGGGTGAACCTGGCTATGGTGGACTACCCCTACGAAGCTAATTTCCTCCAGCCACTTCCTCGCTGGCCCATCCAGGTACAAACAGCCGCTGTATCTAAGATTCGTTAGGTGTGACGGTGGTTGCGTTCCAGCGTGGATCCAGAAAATGATCCAATCAAATTTGAAGTTGTAGTTAAACTTCAAAATGTTATTTTCTTGCAGCTTTAAATTTCGTTTGTCTTTGGTTAAGCACCTGATTTGGCCCGACATCCTGTGCTTAATTGAAATGAATGTGCGATTCAGTCGATTGTGTTTCAAGTGTTTGTTGTGGCCTTTCAAGCTTTTGTTTACAACAGCTGTCAATTAAGTTCATTAATATTCATAAGGATCTAGTTTCTTTTAGATTTTAAGTATTCTTTAGATGAGCAGCTACAAGTAAGCCACCATTCTTTTCTTCTCGTGTACCAATGGTCCTTTCATTTGCACACTCGTCAGATCTCTGAGGTGTTCCTCAGGGCGCTCACATGGCGCAGCGGAAAGAGGACATTTGCCCAGAGCAGCTCATGAGGCCGTTAAAACAAAGGTTCACCACTCTCACTTGAACGAGACTGTAACAAATACTTCACTGGACACTTCATGTGAAAACAAAGTCACATAACTTCGGGGGGAAAAGGAAATAAAACTGCAGTCATGTAATGTGGCAAATGTTCTTTTTCCTTTAACGTTACGAAACGTCCTTTTGTTTTCACGTACAAGAGCTTGTGACAGTACAGTGGCTGTTGTGCTGAGGCTGATTGACTTGGGTGCAGTGTATTCTACCAGTAACCTTGGCATGTCACGTGCATAAACCAAGCTCTGCTATTGACCCAGACTCTCTGCTTGGGGCTTCAGTACCCCTCCGAGTTGCCCATACAGCAGTCTCCTACTAAAAGTTTTACCAGTGTGATACATTTTTTTTGTTTGCTTATTTGTGTAGCATTTAGCCACTGAATAGATCCAGGAGCACCATGTGAGGTGAAATAAACACTAAATGGTCATTTTGAGTTTTTTGGCTCCTTGCCTTTAATGTATGCGACCCCTATGGGTGGTTTAAGCGGTTTAGGCAGTGGGTGCAAAGAGGAGCTTTTTTAATGACAAAGCTAATGTGATTATCTGAGTGAGTGTGAGAACGGGGTATTGAGGGCTTAGAGGAGGGAAATCTGTTGGCAGAGATGAATGTATAAGCCTAATCCTATCTGAAAAGTAAGGAGAAGATGCTTTGGAGCAATTGCAGTGTTTTTTTCACGGTATAAATCTTTGGTTGGACATGTCTGTGGCCCTCCTCATCCATCGACCACCAACTCCTCCCCAGCGCACAGACAAAAGCCTTAGTAACAGACTCCACACTAGCGCAGCTCCCCTCCAACCTCTAAACAAGAAAGCCCAGTTTCTCTGCCTCACAAAGAGCGCAGAACAACAGCGGCGGCCAACTCTGCGGCTGCAACCATAACAACACGCAGCGAAATGAAACAAAAGCTGAAACTCAAATATTTATCATCCACGCTATTAATTCTAGGGAAATCAACCGTGGTCAAACAAAACAACAAGTAGTGAGCAGAGCAAAACCTTTTTAAATTTAAATCTTTGAAATGATTGGCTTTAAGTAAATGGACGTTTTTTCCCCCTTTCGTGCCAAGAGTAGAGCAATAAATCCAAGTTCATTCCAGGGAATTTGATATGCAAATCAGGCGCCACCACTTTTTATGTGGAAAAACACTTTATGGGCCACAAGAAAGCAATCTTCAGACTTGTAAACATCACAGAATGGAATTTTATATTCAAGTTGTACTTTTAATGTTATTTAGAAAGAAAATGAAGCTGGTAATAGCTTTAAGCCTGAACTGTAATGTAATCACAAACCTTCTAGTTCACTCTTTTGTGTGTTGCTTGTTAATGTGTCGTATTTTTAAGGTGGTGTGCAAGTACCTTGCTGTGGATTCCAATGTGTCTGACTATCAGCTGCTGCACGGTGTCTCCCAAGCAGCCAAGGTCTACTACAACTACACCGGGACCTCTTCCTGTCTCAATACATCACAGACAGCAACCGGCAGCCTGGGTTTCCTCGGCTGGTTCTACCAGGTGCAGTCACACAGCGCAGGGATCAGTCTTGTCATGCCGAATAAATCGGCGTGCAGATGTGTCAGCGGGCAGCTTTACCTGTCACAGTGAATATGTGTTCAATCCCTCATCCCCAGGCCTGCACAGAGATGGTGATGCCCATGTGCACAGATGGTGCCCAGGACATGTTTGAACCCGAGGAGTGGAACTTCCAGGCCTTCTCTGACGAGTGTAACGCCATGTTCGGTGTCAGGCCACGAGCGGAGTGGGCAGGCACGGTCTATGGGGGGAAGGACATTGCCTCTCACAGCAACATCATCTTCAGGTAAACATCGCTTGTGAAAGGATCTCTGACTTTAGGCAGAAGGTTTCCTGTGTTTAGTGCAGTGAGAGAAATTAAAGTGCAGATTCTGACCGGCTTTTAATGCAGACAAATGAAGAGTACCCACCTGGGTAGCCACAGGAGGTGGACAGAAGGATGTAAAACTAAAATGAAAAAGCACTCGCTCTGATGTACCTAATCACAACACAAAGGGTGTATTGAACACTAGGTTCAATACCAATTGACAGCTTTTATAACGCTATAAAAATGTCTGTCAATCAGAAATTAAGGTGCAAGTTTTTAATACAACTCAACATATGCCAATGATTAAAAAACAGTACAACAACAGGTTTAATTAGTAACTAACAGCCCATTATGGGATGACAGATACTGACATACAACCTACAAGGACCCACTTTGTAACAGCATATGCAGTGATAGCTTAAAAGTTCAAGTTTTATTATTTTTTGTGTTTTTACTCTTACGTCTGTATATTTATATCAAGTTCTGGTGGTATTTAAATAAATGTACTTACTTACTTGCTTATATTTACCTCTTGTAAAGTATGCTTTCTTTGTTGTGCTTGAAATTACTTTTCACAGCCATTATATGGAAATATAAGACACTGACAGTTTAACCAGTAGTCGTATTGGCGCTAGAATGTACCAAAAAAATGATACCAAACGTCACCAGTGGTGTTATCGTGTTGCTATGCTGGCAACATGACCTGAATAATCAAAGTATTATCTTGTACACAATATGTTCAGTGTCTCTCTGCTGTTGTATTTCAGTAACGGAGGTCTCGACCCGTGGTCGGCTGGTGGAGTGACTTACAATATAACAGATTCTCTGGTTTCCATTATGATTCCTGACGGAGCCCATCACTTGGACCTCCGCTACAGCAACGACCATGACCCGCCTTCAGTCCGCCAAGCCCGGGCGTTAGAGGTGAAGTATTTTCGAGAGTGGATCAGGCAGGCTAGAAAGTCACCTCAAGCTACATCAACCCCCTAATCCCTAAAAGCAGCAAAAGGGACATCTCTAATATTCAGGACTGGCTAGCTTTAATTTGTGTGACATGTTGTTTCACCGGGAACTGTCTCTGTCATGATGACAAAGTTTTTCCCTTTTTTAAGTCAATGATGTAGAGGATTTTCTCAACATTAAATGACTTTTTGTCACTTAGCCGTGTTCGGTGCTGGAGTATCAGCCTACAGCTTTCACTGACCTAATTAGACACACTAGTAGAACACTTCCTTTATGCCAAACTTAACATTTCCCAGGGCTTGGAGACAGAAAGGTACTGTATTGTGAGTTTTCCATGTAAAAGCTATTGATAACAAAGTTGTAGTGTAAATATCTTTGCGTGTTCATGCATGTAATCCCATTGTTATCATCAAAAGACTGGTTTTGTCAGAACCCATCCAGGCCTTTCTGCCCCCAAGTTAGTTTTTTCTTCTCTTCTTTTACAATCAGGGATACATTCAGAGTTATTCACGTCTTTCATTTCATGTTTACATTTAGTTTCATCATTAAAACTTGACACTCCTTAAGTTATGTTTGTTGGCAGTCTTGTTGATCAGCCAGTGTTGTTATTTGTCCTCTCAAAATGAATGTATATTGTAATATGCATCTTATCAGTTCAATACGTCTCAGGAGAAAAGCTTGGCACCAAATATGAAGAAAATCAATTCTTTTGAAAGTAAAATTACACGTGATTTGTGAAAAAAGTGCCTTTCTTGCTTTTGAAGTTTTTATGTCTTCTACCACTTTTATTTAACACAATGTCTTCCAGTGAAACTGATTAAAAATCTGCAAAAGATATTGTCATAATGTATACTTGTATTTTTTCATATAAGGAAGTCCCGTTGTTTGTCATGGTTTAGAGAGACTGAGGCTTTAAAGTTACTTCCCCCTAGCAGGAGCAATTGCATGTGCTCGAGATTTAATAAAAACCCAATCGGAGGAGGCCAATAAAGTAAGTGGTGGGAGGTTATTGCAGCTACGCCTGCTGACCTCACCCCTGTGGACCAACCTGTGGGATTCCCCCTGGCACGCATTCATTCACTGGTTGCCATTAAAGCCCTAAATTGCAGCACCAAGGCAGCCCATAGACCCTGGTTTGTTGCCCCCTGCTAGTAATATTATTAATACAACTCCTGGGGTGCCAAAGGGGTTGAGGAGGGTTGATGGAAGGTTAAGAGTGAGGCGGTGAGTCGGTGCAGGAATTGGCAAGAAGCCTTTTGTAATTCAACAGGAAGTCACAGTTTTTTTAATCTTTCTTTTTATGTAAATCTAAAAGACTTAAATGTCATACAAATACTAAGACTAGAACATCTTCTTGCTTTGAATTGAATATTCTGGCCAATTATTTTTCTCCCCCTCTCCCTTTTAAAGGAAAAGCATCTGACATGACACGACTTTGTGAAGCAGATGGGGAACATGTCCTACACTGGTATGTGGGTTGATTTTCTACCAGGAGACACAAAGCCTGACTTCTCAACATTTTGTCACAGGCTTGACTGGATTTCAGACACCCAGGCAGAGAGAAACATGGCTAAACATGGGGGAGGACGGGGTCTCGGCCACCGAACGCCATCCTTAAGCTTTTCACAGGACTTTGAGAGGTCATTAATTTTGCTAGCCTTTTCTTAGTCTCTGACACAGGCCATCAATCAAAGGTGTTATTAGTATTCGCTCAACCCCAAACGCTGAGTATGTCCCTGCTCAGACAGGGACCACACACTAGTAGGAAGAGATTAAGCCTGTGCGTGTCACATCACGTTGCACCGAGCACCCTGCTCCCTTGGGGTTGGGTGCTGCTGAATAAGGAAATTCTCGAGAACAGAGGGCGTGCTGGTAATGTTTAACAATATCTCAACAATACAGATCTGTATGCTTAACAACTGGCTGGTTGTGGGTAAAGGCCCAGCAGATTACTAAGGATTTTATCCACATTTTAAATTCACAAAAGGTCCAAACCTAATGAGTTTTTGAAAATTCAATCTATAGTTTGTGATAAACACTTAATTTGATTAACAGTTAACCTCACACTTGATGTCTTGAGAGGGGAAAAAAGTCAAAAGCTCCTATATTTTTTCCACAGCCCGTCCCCTCTCTGCCTCTCAGCCTTTATGCAACAATAGAAACTTGTTTCCGGGGTCTGTGCGTCAGGCTCTGTGATGTGAATGACCCACCAGCACAAAAGCCAAAGCCCCTTGACTGGGAAAAAAAAGGGGGGATATGGCTGCCATGACTGTGATGATGTCACTTTGCCAAAAACCTCTAGCAAAGCGAGAGGGGGAGGGCAGGAGTTAAAAGCTCAGTACTCCACTGAATTCATGAGATGTCGTGATATAGCTGCAGGTGACCTCTGTTTCCTCCTACACTTACCACTGGAATAAACTCAAAGTTTTATTAATTTATGAATAAATGTAAGTGAATATTATCTGTAGTCTGCAGTTTCCCCACATGGCTTCTTGTTCTTTCTAGGTAATATCAGCCTTACAGCTGTACAAACAGAAACATATTCTTTGTTTTGTAACCACTTGTTGCTCATAGATTTCAGTTTTTCTGCATTTCTTTTCAGTCGCAGACGGGCCACAGGTCATTAGATCAGTGCTATCAGTTTCACTGTCCCCTTTTCTCCCAGGGAATTAACATAAGAAAGAATTTTTTAACTGCCTCAGACTTTCTTTTTTTTTTTTATCCCTCCAACTCTTAAATGAGACGCTGCCTCACCTCAGCATGCACTTCTGTAAGAGGAGGGATCTTCTTTCAATTATTCAGCTGCTGCATTGCTTAACTTAAAATAGGAATATTAATTCAAGGTTTAGTGGAAAGAAGAAAAAAAACGAATAGAAAATATGTGCCAGAGTGTCAGAGTACGTTACACTTTTTTTTTTGCATAGTTAAACTATGTCTTACAGTCTATTCACTCAAACTTCACTTGAAATTTGCTTGAAATTCCACTTAAATTGGGATAAGTGCTGGCAACACAACAATCTGGCTCTTGGACACATCCTCCATTGTATTCACTGCTGGCCAAGAAACTTCCTGTAAATACGTTATTGTTTACAACAGAAGTTTCATACCCAGGATTTCTTAAGGTCAACATTTCTTCTGGCACACTGAGCCTGAACTGCACTTTATTCCCCTTTAATTTAACAGCTCCGGCAGCTTTTCTAGTTAAATCGACTGTTCATTATTGAGACCCATTTTACGAAGGGGCTGTGAGGTGCAATTTAATGAATCTCTGGCACAAAGCTCCCTTTCACTGCCGGGCGAAGAATAGAGGCTATTTAGACCCTGTAGGGCTTTATGTCAAAGGCAGCCCATAATAGTTGTCAGGCCAGGGCAGAAATTCCCACTGGCCTGGGAATGCACTAGAAATCAACTTTTGCCATGAGCAGATTAAGACACAAGCAAGCAGTTGGTAAGATTCTCCCAAATAGTGGCATCTGTTTGGGCACAACGATTTTCCCACAGAAAAGAAGCCTTTCTCGCTTACTGTATGGCCCTGGTTTGATAGCTGGATTTGTTTCAGTGCCTAAATGAACAGTAATTAGATTGCAAGTTTACTTCTATTCGATAATCCATACAGGAGCACATACACAGGCATGCTGATTAAATAGTGGTTATAATGTTCTGAAAAACCAAGGAGGAATTTGATTAGTGAAGATGTATTAGTTGGATTTTTAACAACTTTTTTTGGGGTTGTTTAATAATCTCGTATAACAAAACAGGGTATGTTGTTTTAAGTTTAACAGAGAGATTTGCTCTACCCACCAGGATTTTAAAGGCTTTTCTGCTCACTGTTACAGTAATATCCTCCAGTTTCATGAAAGCCTTTTTGGTTCAGAGCACACACAAACAGTTAAACTGGAGGGGGGGAGTTCTGACGGAGTTTATTGTCTTCAACCCAGCAGGGAATCTCAGACAAATCCCTCTAAGATGCAGGTGGTCAGGCACAAGCAAAGAGTTAAGTCCTGCGGTCTTTTTGCCCCTCCTCTTTGATGTTCTGACATCATTAGTCCAGCCCCCTGAAAGATCTGCTCACTTTCTTCAGAGCCCGTCACTTCTACTCTGGAATGTTTACAGGAACTTCATGAGCAGCATCAGGACCAACTGTTTGTCAGAGTAAAAAAGTCATGCTCTGAAAAGACTTTTGGTTCAGGGATCACAGCCGACGCCCCAGGTGTAGCCGCTGGGCTCAACAGAGTAATGGCTGTTCAGACTGCAATCATGAACCCTCAGTTCATGAATTTCTGCTTCCCTGGTTCTGTGATGGAGTACGACGTGGAGAAAAGTCTGGATGGGAGTCTCCTCGGAGAGGCAGAAAATGACGAGGACTACAAAGAGACCACAAGGGACTTGCTGAGCTTCATAGACTCAGCTTCAAGTAATATCAAGCTGGCTCTGGACAAGCCAGTGAAATCCAAGAGGAAAGTCAACCACCGGAAGTATCTACAGAAGCAGATCAAAAGGTGCACTGGCATTATAACGACAGGAAACGTGGCGGAAGCCCCAGTTAAAAGACAGGGTTCCCCCCTGGCTCAGCCCAGCTCGTTGCAGAGCAAAACTCTACCTAAGCGTGATGGAGTCCAGGCCAACTTACAGAGCAAGAGCTTGGCAGCCCTCTTCAGCCCTGTGAAGGATGTAAGAGGCGAAAAAGCCAAAAAACCACCCCTGAGGCATCGCAATCTCCCCCCCTCTTTCTTTACTGAGCCTGCCAACAGCGCCAAAGTCAGCTCCACATCTGGGATGACGCTGAAGGACTTGGAACGAGGCAATCCTGAGGCTGCAGAGTTCTTCGAGCTCTTGGGGCCCGATTACAGCAACATGGTCAGTGACCAGGACCTTTATCAAAGCATGCCGCTCCGGGTGCAGCCAGAGATGGGAGGTGTGGATCCAGCTTCCTATGATGCTCACCATTTAGTTGGTGGTCTCCTCTACTCTGAGCCCTGGACTAGCTGCTCTGGACCCACTAAGAAACTAGGGGGTAGCCTGCGTGCGAGCCCTGCTCAGCCCCCTGCCTACTGTCCCTCTGAGGCTGCTGGGCACATAGAGGACAACACACTGTGCACTTTGGCCTTCCCGAGCTTCTTCACAGACTGTTCCATACCTCAGGTCACTTATGATTTAAGTGGTGGTTATAACAGAGCTAATTATTCATCTCTATGAGAAACTGACAATTCTGTTGTTAGAAGTGCTGGTAAGCAGCAGATACAATTGCTTAACACTAGTCTAAGAGAGTTTGACATTACTGTATCATGTTGTTTTTTATCTGTTGTGGAAGTTATATTGCAACAGGATTTAAGCATTTTTGTATCATCCCTTCTCAACAACAACATGTGCCGCTTTTTCCAGAGAGAAACAAGGAACTTCAAATGTTTTCCATCATAAAAAAGGTCCAAAGCTTTTCAAGTAACTGGATATCATGTACTTTTCAACTTTCCAGTTTCATTTGATGCTAAATTGCTTTGCATGTGGATGCGCTCTCCTCTATCTCAGGCAATTTCCAATGGCATTATGCATGTAAATACCCCTGACTGGGGTATGCTTCAGTTTTGCCACCAGAGTATGTGAGTCTGTTCATTAGGATGTGTCTTATTCATTTAGGAATTTGCAAATGAAAACGTACTTTTTCACATTTTACAAAAAGAAAACATACATGCTGCAAACATAGTTTGGTTTCGTCCACTAAACATCACTTATTGCTAGATAATTATATTATAGAACTGTTTGTCACATTTGACAAAACATGCTACAACAATCTCTCAGCGAGGCACTTTTTCCTTCTAGTTAGTAACAGTTCTGTGCAGAGGCGTAGAGAGGGAAACTCATTCTGCTGAAGTGATGATTACATTAGTGTGTGATGCCACGTTTGTCTTACACTTTACAGCTCAGAAAGGATTTTCAGCTGGCAGATTTACCACTTGTATCCATTTTGTTGGAAATGCCTTTAATGTATCTAGCTATTGTAAGAAGACAAAATAAAGCTGGTCTTTATTACTGTGACAACAGTGTCTGTTTTTGTGTTCATCCACTAATCATGGCTGTTTAGGTGTGAATGTCAGAATACCGGAGAGTACACAGCTAAAACATCACGTGGAAGAAGATGGATGTCTTTAACATACATGTATACAGTCTGAGTGACTTAACACAGAGTTGAGCTATGTTAAGTCATTTGCATGTAATCACAAAAAATGAAAATATACAAATAAATGGGGGGTCAGTTCAGCAAACTGTTGATTGTTTTAAATCTCGTTTTAGGCATTTTCTTGATGTGTCCTTCCCTGATTTGTTTGTGTTTGTTGTATTTATTCATTCAAATGCTTTTAGCATCTTTTTGCAACTATGAAGCACTTTGTTACCCTTGGTTTGACAAGTGCCCTATAAATAAAGTTGTACTTACTTACTTAATGTTAGAACACTATGACTGAGTTGAGTCTAAGCAGTATAAGCACTAAGTAGTATTTCCAGAGAATATTTAAATTATATAACATATCAAATTCATAGTAATATAAGTTGGTTGAAAGGACGATATACTGTAAATAAAATGCTGATTGCATACTATACCAACTTCTGTTCCATTAAATTGAAGTTGTCATTTTTGAGATGTTAGACAAAAGGAAAAAGAACAACAACCTACTTATACAACCTGAAATAATCCTATTTGAAAAATACACATGTAAACTATGTATGTCTAAACATTTTAGAATAAGCTAAAGAGTAAAACACTATTTTATTAGTTTAGCCCACTGGAAAAAGAATTCAGCGCTGCATGATAAATGTGACATTCCCTCTGGGACAGAGAGCTGCTAAACTCCCTGCACTACTTAAACACCTCAAAGTGTTGTGAGATTTAAAAAATAAATAAATAACATGCAAATGTTAAACCTCTTAACATTATTACCCTCAATTAACTTCTCAAGTTTGCAACAAACATGTTTTTATTTCCACTAAAGACGGAGGAATTAATTTAAATGAATCTCACACCACTGCACTGGTCCATTTGGTGGCTAAATGTTTTTAGACAGTTAAACAGTTTTTAGATGAAGTTGATTGTGGATTTAAAATTGAAACCTTCTCTCCTGTATAACCTTCTCTCCTTGGAGCTTGGAGTTACTTATTATCTCCCTCTGCTGGTGGTTGAAGGTTCATTCATTTACCTTCCAACACAGAAATGTCATCATGGTGCAGACCTTCTGGTTCAAGCATCAATCTAAAGGTGGTGAACTGAAAAGTTCAGTAGGTGACAAAATGATGGTCACGTTGTATGAGACTGTGTGGTCAGTCAAACTAAATCTGCATGTTAGGGTCTGCAAACCTGAGAACATGATGTGTAACAGCACAAGAGAGCATGCTGGTTGTTGTTACACACATTAAAAACCAATAACGAGAACATTATTTAAAGTCTTCAAACTTTTTTAGTTTTTTAGCTTACTGAACATGCATGATCTGTCTCACAGTGTGCACAGTAACACATGTGCACACATTCATAAAGAGATCTGAACCCGGCAGTCTTCAGTCGTTCACTTCTTGGCAGCTCAGATGTGGTTTTCAGGCCTTCAGGTGCCTTGACTTGTTGCTGAACATGGAAAGAACTATTCTTAGTTTCTTTCCACAATGTATTGACCCATTTCTTACTCCCTTCCTCAATGTTCCATCAAGAAGCAATATAAAATGGCAGAGGAGCACAAATATGTCTGTCTGTGATGTTATCTTCAGGCCTGCAAGCAGTTGCTCAACAAACACACTAGATGGCAGTAATGTTCCACTGAAAACCCAACGTCTACCACTCCCTTTGCGACAGAAAGGAACTTGTATCTGATTTTATATGAAAATGTGGAAAGAACTGAGTGGTTCTTCAGATGTCTTTCCATTAAATTAATCTGTCATGAATTTAGTAAGCTGGAGGGGAATGAATGCTTGGAAACTATGAGATTTAACCTCTCAGTCTTTTTCAGAGTTGTTTTAAATAGATTTCCACTTACTAGTGAGAAGATGCTTACTCATGTAAGCATATTATTTTTTAAAGATGAGCATGTTTATTGTAATATATGGTCTAATTTGAAGCCAGTATTGTCTGTCAGGGTTTTATTTCTTACCCCCAACCAGCTGGCATTGTTTGCAGATTGGTCAACATGTCCTATGCATGACAAAACAATATCTGGCAATTTGCAATACAGCAAACCATACACACTGGAGACATGGATTTTCTGTCCCTGAGTTGACACCAGCTGATACATTCAGATTAGAACCTAGTGATGGAGCCACAACTGTATCCTGCTTTGATTTATGGCACACTGGAGATGCAGTGTTTGTCAAAGCGATTAACAAGATCTGTGTTGGCGCAGACCTGAATAACAAGGGCCAGATATCTAGGTAAACTAGATAATATACAGCACATTTTCTCTGGCATGGTATGCGATGTCCTATAATGCGAAACAAAAAGAAGTGTACACACAGACAATATAATGTGTTGCATATGCACACACGTATACCGAGTGCAAACACATGAGGGTGGTCAAAATACAACCAATACTGAAACAAGCTCTGCTGCAGAAAAGTTATGCGTTATAAGTGTTTTGTTTCATAATGCGACACTGGAAATTGAGTATCCGTCCACACTTGCCCTCTCACTGACCTTTCACAGCTACTCCTCATGTCTTGTTA
Source organism: Nannoperca australis (assembly GCA_036023655.1). Lineage (NCBI taxonomy): Eukaryota > Metazoa > Chordata > Actinopteri > Centrarchiformes > Percichthyidae > Nannoperca > Nannoperca australis. The sequence goes on along the minus strand of JAVQJD010081729.1, from coordinate 1,445 downwards.
ACACTGTGGGGTCGAAGCGATGTGCTAGATGATATTCGCGAGCCTTTGTTGCCTCTCGCAGTGACATGCAGCTCTGAGCTCAAGTCAAAGAATCATTTTTACATGCTTGTTTTAAGGAGGACAACTAAATACTATGATAGAAAAAAATCCCAAGTAGGCTATTGAAGCATTGCATTACCATCATTTCTAATTAATTGCTTAGCAGGAAATAATACACATTACAAGAGGTTTATGCTTGGCTTAATAATATCAGTTGTGTGTTGTTCATGGTCTCATGGTCAACCTGCTGATTATAGTTTATCTGCTTGATAAGACTACATTAATTGTCAAAACATGCCATTTCTTTTTCTGTATTTGCCAACACACATAAAAAACATGATACATAATAATTGTACTAATACAATGCATCTGTCATAACCCAATATTGTTCGTAACGTTTTGTCCAAATAGTGCCTTGCTATGATCAGCCCACACAGCAATTGATGTGTTCTTCTGGTTCTTTTAGATCTCCTAGGGAAGTCTTCAGATAGGTTGTTTGTCAACCGAACTAAACTTCAATTCAGAAATGTTATTTCCCACCTTTCAAGGACCCCCTACTGCAAGTTCTTTAATGACTGGAAACAAAGTCATTGCAGAGATACATGACTTTACAGTAAACCCTGCATCTTGTATTGCAAGGCCTCAGCCAGTGATAGCAGTTAGTATCAGTGAACATTAATTCTCAATTAATGACGTATCCCTGCCTGATCCTATTCTTGTCCATGGGGTTGAGATTACGCAAAAGCACTATTTGCTTCGAGCCAGTATATTTCTTTCCATATGCATTTCATGTCTCACCGCTTTCCATTTAAGTCTGCATTCATTTTGAGCAGTTATGATGCACTGTTTTCCTCCTCAGGGTGTTGTGTGTATGCTTGCTTACATCTGTGTGTTTTTGTCAGTGTGATAACAATTGCAAGCTGTGCAGCTGACAAAAGTCTTGCCTAGATTAAAGACAGTACTGTTGGAGATTTTTCATCTTCATCAGATGCTGCGCATGTTGACAGACACGACTCTCTCATGCAAATCACATTAATAAATATCAGCCTAAAAACCATTCCCTGCTCCAGTGACAGCTTTTAATAGGTGCAGTCGCTTCTGTTATGATTTAAAGAAAGACAACTCCTTTTACTTTAGCACGGTTTAATGGACAAACCTGAACTGTGAAACAGTCTAGGAAAATCAAATAAAAATGCCACTATAGTCAATTTTATCTGATGTTTTAAATTTGTAAGAAGGGCCTGATGATGGACAATATTTCCTTTGATTTAGTACATGTAGTTTTGCTATAGAACCATTCATTGAGTTGTAGGTGATCAAATAAACTAATATTGACCGCTTTATAGAGGTTGGAGAGGTCAGGAACGTGAAAATTGAAATGTATATATATATATATATATATATAT
>JAVQJD010081725.1:0-10056 GCA_036023655.1 Nannoperca australis | reverse complement strand
CACACACACACACACACACACACACACACACACACACACACACACACACACACACACACACACACACACACACACAGATATCATATCAACGATGTAGAAAGTGTGTTTTATACCTTTTTCTAAGACTCTTGGTGTTAAATACCTGATAGTTCATGATGGCACGTAAACACATGATGCAGAGATGGACGTCGTCCGACTGGCTCGCGACCCGGGAGTTCCTCAGGGCTTTCCTGTTGGGGGAGAGTCGAATCTGCCAGGTGAGACGCTGCAGGTACAGCTGTGTTTTAGAATATGTGTAATATTAATCGCTTAATCTAAATTATTATAAAAGGTACCAAAAGTTTTCCGCCAGCAGCCGCGAACAAGCTGCTAAAAGTGCTTGTTTTTTCCACAGAGTCTGGTTCAGACTGTGTCTGACAACATTATGGGATGGATCCCTGCAGAGACGGACGTGTTAAAGAGTAAAATCCTTTTTGCTTCACCAGAAACTGAAATCTTGCGGGAGGTCGAGTTGTTGCAGGAAGACTAAAGGGTCTTTCACTCTTTAATAAAAGCTCGGTGTCTCTTGGAGAAACAGTCTGAACCAGACTCAGTGGAAGAAACCAGCACTTTTAGTGGACACACAATTGTCCCAAACGATGACGCTGCAGCTCGGTGGAGGCGATCGACTGAACCAATTCTAAAACTTTTGGTAACTATTAATCATTTAGACCCCAAAATATGAATAAAAATAAATACAAAATGAACAAAACTGGAAGTGGTTGGAGCGTCTGACACGATATCATCTTCAGTCGTCACGTCAACGAGACAAAGAGAAGCCACTCCCACCGCTCTGATGACACGTTCACAGCCAGACACCAAAGAGACGCCGGCAAACTATGACAAGCATGCAGACAGAGGGGGTGCGTGTGCGTGTGCGTGTGCGTGTGTGTGTGTGTGTGTGTGTGTGTGTTGCACTCTAGATGTTTCATGTGATGACAATAAATCAACAAGTGTGTCAATTTAATCATCAAATATAAATCGTACTATTTTACTATCCAATAATAATTCATTCAGTTCATTATTTTAGGTCCTATTCTTATATTTTGTATTATTTACAATATATTTATAATTATATATATTTTGTATACTACTTGTGTACTTATGAGCTGCAACCAGTAGTCAATGAATTGATCCAAAGAAAACTAGAGGGTTTAATTCTAAAGTTCTTAATTCTAGCGGTTATGTTTTCAGGTCAGGAATACGCTCCTTGAAAATCTTTGATTTTTCAACAAAAGCTCATCATTTAAATCCCGTCGTCATGTTTGTTTGTCGTCTCCTAAAGACATTTTTGGTTCTGGTACCTTGAAAGTGCTTAAAAAAGTGCTGGAACTGCCAACAATTGTGATAATTGATGATTGATCTGCTGCTTTTCTTTGTCCTGTGTGACAGGAAAGGAAGATCTTTGGGCTTCGGACAGAAGAAGCAGACTGAAGACGTCACTTTGAGCCCTGGGAAACTGTGACAAGCGTTTTTAAACAGTTTATAGACTAAATAATGAGAAAACAATGGTGAGTTGCAGCCTCACATCCTCCCCTGTACGTGCCTGTCTGTCCTTCACACCTCACCTGACTGTGAAGGCCTTGCTGGGCTTGGAGGCGCTGTGAGACGGCGAGTCGCTGGCACTTCTGCTCAGATCTTCCAGCGACTTGTCCGTGCTCTTGCTTCTGTCTGCGGGCAGCGCGCCGTTGTCCACAGCGTCCGCATCGTACCTGCGAGTCACACAGTCAGGAGGTTCACGAGGAGACGAGACGCCGCGCCGCGAGGACTTTACAGCAGATACCTACGTGACAGCACTGTGGGCAAAGGACAGGAAGTCCACCAGGACGTCTAAGCCTTGGTGCTCCTCGTTTAGGAACTCCTGAGCCCAGCTGCAAGAGACGACGACGACAACAACAACAACAACACGTTAGGTGCAACATCGTGGACACTGGACATGAATGAACTTTGTGTATAAGTATAAAAGCAGATCACCCGATATGATTGGTCCTCAGGGAAATCTCCAGCTCTCTCAGGATCTGAGTGGATTCCTGGACGCGTCTCTTAAACTGACACAAAAATAAATAAATACGAAATAAAAGTTTAAACACTTGATTATAAAGAAAATGTCAGAAAATCACACTTTTTCCACTGTGTCTCCTCATTTAAAGAGTTTTTTTTTTACTTTTTAAGTCTGGAGTAATTCCAAGTTTGTGATTAAACCTCCGAGTGATCAATATGTTTAGTTTGTGATCAGTTTTTGACAGAAAACAATGAAACAAATAGATTTTGCCACTGAAGTCAGACAGTAAACCTCCTTTACATCACAGAGCACGACATATGAATGATGAAATAATAATATAATGTCTCAGTCTGGTTCAGCACAGGTGGACAGACGCCAGCAGGAAGTGAACCATCCTCTACATGTTACTGATGAAGTGGGCGGCGGCTGCACCTTTCGACCGACTCCTCCCTGATCCAGGTAACTCTTCAGCTTCTCCAAATAAGCCGACGGTGGATTCTTCACTTGAAACCGCTCCTGAAGAGAGAGACACGCACACACGCACACACGCACACACACACACACACACACACAGAGTCAGATGCAGATGTTTCAGTAAAGCTGAGTGAGACAGTTTGATGTGTCAGGTGTCCTCCCTCCTCCCTGTGGTTACTACAGCGATGTACAATATTGATGAGCTTCCTCGTGTGTGTGTGTGTGTGTGTGTGTGTGTGAGCGTCAGTGTATTGATTGACCTACATGCTGTTTACTGTACGAGTGGCATTAATTGGCTGATTGTTTTCCACCGTTGCTGGGAAACATTGTGAAAGTGTGGACGTGCAGACCCACCTGGTCACAGATCAGCTCCCACTTCTTGTCGTTGTCGTACTGGCTGAGGATCTTCACCTTGTCTGGAGGAAGATTCATCGTGTTCTGGAAACACAACATAAAAATGAAGAAGATTTAAGACATTATTCTCCAGTTTGGCACCTTTTGGGCAGCCACATTATCTGGAAGGCAGTTTAACCCTTGTGTTTCCCTCTGGAGGAGACACTGGATCAATATGACCCGCAAGGTAGCACAAGGGTTGTAGTCCTGCTGCATCGTGTCTCAAGCTAACGGCTAAAGCTAAAGTAACTGATTTGATTGGATCAAGGCAAAGAACTCCTTTGTCTACGTCACATTATGACCAATTAACGCAGACAGGAAGTAAAAGAAGATGTAAATGTGTCCCTGTAGGTTTTCAGTAAGCTACAATTCAATTCAATTCAACTTTATTTATACAGCGCCATATCATAACAAAGTTATCTCAGGGCTCAATCACATGGAGCCGGTCGAGACCAGCTTCCACACAAAGACCCAACGTTCCCACCATGAGCAGCACTAGGCAACAACGGCAAGGAAAACTCCCTTTTAACAGGTAGAAACCTGGAGCAGAACCAGGCTCTAGGTGGCGTCATCTGCCTCGACCGGTTGGGTTGAAACTGCTACAGAGCAGGTATGTTCAGTGTGTTCCCCTCACCTGTACCTGTAAACACATACTCTCACTGCCAAACCACGACTAGTGTTGTGCTCACAATGTCCTCAAACTTCCCGAACGCATCACCGGTCACTATCAGCTGTGTGTTAACTTCTGTTGTCACAACAACAACAACAACAACAAAGTGTGTGTGGACATGAACACACATAAGGAGCACGTTGCTAAGTTACCAGCAATAAAGTAAACATTAGAAATGTTGCGCGCACGCACACGCACACGCGCACACACACACGCGCACACACACACACACACATCATGCATTATGACTGGAATACACAAATGCTGTCTAACACAAACACACAAAATGAGCCCCCAGAAACACATCAAGGTCTCAGAGTGCGATCCAATAACTTCAACAACACAATCAGACAACAGGCGGCAGCACCGGAAGACCGACAATTACTCCAGTCAGTATTAATATTTCACACATGTGTCATATGAGGAACATTTAAAAAAATAAAAGGTGATAAACAATGTAAATGTGTTTCCCCAGTTTGACTTTATACAAACACAGAAAAATGCACTTGTAACGGGGTCACATGTACCTTTGGTCTTGTTGTACTAAATACACAAAATCTGTCTGGTTAGTTTATTTTTGACTGAGAGGACCTCAACTCAATGAAATATATATGCATTTAGGTTAAGAGCTCCTCTTTCTTCATTTCTGTGGGGCCCTTCTGTGGTCCCTAAACACCTTCCCTTCTCCCCTTTTTGTACAATTCCCCCGTGGAAAAGATGGGTGTCATTCATTTTGGCTTATTTACTATCCCAATCTATCACATTATTTAACTTATTTTTTGTTTATATTTTTGTTTCCTAGAGTGTGATGTCTCTCCCAACCATTCAGTATATTATTTTATATTATATTATTATAAATATACATTTATTTTATATGTGGCTGAGTGGGCTGTGTAATTAACATGGAGGTTCTGTGATCAGGTCACGGATAAAGAAATCCCAGTGTCACGGTGTCTTTATTTTCTAACAAACACGCAAAAGCCTACTGGTTACACACTGCTGGAGAACTACTGCACAGTGTAGACAGAAACATCAGCCTCCATGTGGTTAATTCAGTGTCAACCAAGTGAAGCTCTCCACAGGTTTACAGTGACTCCAAGGCAAGCAGAGAGGGAACACATGAAAACATTCCCAATTAACTGCCAACACACTGACTAAAACTACTTAGTTAAGATTGTTTAAAGAATTTGGGTCTCAAAGTCAGACGCTTTGCACCCCAACCGCCAGCTGTCAGGGAGGTGTAAACATTTGTTGTTTTCAGCATTTGGACAAATAACAAGTGCTGATGGTGTTTGCCTTATTTACTTTGAAGAATATGACATTTACTGTTTATGGAGTCTGACTTTACCAGAAAAAGTCAAAGGCATTCATTACCTGTAATATACAAATAACACTGCCACTGTTTGATAGTTAATTAACCTCCAGCATGACAGAAAGGATACAAGCAGGAAACAGAATCACCTGCTGCTCAGCACTATAAAGTTTGTCCATGGTAAATAAATAAGTTTCACTTACTTTTTTTACTTATACCCAGATTTTGAACCTGCTAGTCATCAGTGTCATTGGCCTGACACATGAGATTGAAGCACATTACCAGGTAACTTTTCTTATGAAAAGAGGTCAACAAGCATTCAAAAAGGGAAAGCAAGGACTTTTACAGCTAAGGAGACAGAACGTTTGCAGTAGTGGCAGGAGACCTTCAACAACACAATAAAAAACTAGGGCGGCCTCTTGAAAGTTGAAGATTGTAACTATCGGTCGGATACCCCTCAGTACACTGAGATTCTTCTTTGTCAGTCAGTGTGCAGTGTAGTTCTGGAGACATTTTAGTCCCCAGAAGTAGCTGCAGAGTGAGCACTCCTCGCTTTCATGCTGCTCTTCGGGGTAAAATCATTCCACTACATGAAGTTGTCTCGTCCGCTCAGTGAAGATGTCTGCGACCAGGCAGGCAGCTGCAGACCCGGACCCAGGGTGAGTCTGAATGAGATGATGCTGCCCAGAGGAAGAGAGGCCTCACCCGTTCAGGCTCCAAAATAACGCTATCTTCTGGTTTCTGCTTAGAAGTGCTGAATTTGTAGCACACAGCAGGTTAATACAATACAGTCTGAATTTTGATTTGATATCTAGCGTCGTTAGCATAGTTAGCATTAGCTCTCAGAGCTAATTTGGCTTGTTTACTATATTACGTGAATGAGGTGGCTGCCATTTTTCATGTAATGTCAGTCTAAACAGAAGCAGGAAGTGTGATTTGAAAAAAGACTACATGCTGTTTCACCAAACTGTAAAAACAAAAACAGAGAAACTCTGAGGTTTTATGATCAACAGTCGGTTCTTCACATTCAGCAGGCGGGCAGAAGAGGCAGCAGCCAAATGGGCCATGACACAAACCAACACACTTCTTCCCATCCCCCCTCTTCCACCTCTCCTGCTTCCGTCCATCCTGCTCCCTGTGACCTGCTTCTATCCCTCTCTCTACAGCAGCATCATCTCTGGCCCTTCTCCATCTCTCTCCGGAGGATTCGATACCACAGTACAAACGCTCCTGACCAGATGCTGCACATGTTGGCCTTTCTCTCCTTTACTGCCCACATAGTCCTTCCTTTCTTTCATCTTTTATTGAACTCCTCCTCCTCTTTCCTCCTCGCTTTAGTCCACAGATTAGGACAATAGGTTGATTCAGATTTAAAGGAGAGAGCATCCCACTTCGGATGAAAAGAGCAGGCAAGGGCTAATGTCCTGTCCTTCTGACCATAACTATGTCTACGTGGACTACAATATTAACCTGATTAAGGCAATATTGCCATGTAAAAAAAACATTTCTGATCACCTTTACCCAATATAAGTGAGAAAGTACGTTGTTTGTCTTTAGTAAATAAAAAGTGTGACTTTGCTTGGAACATCAGTGTGATATTCTTCATATATTGGGATACTGAAAAACATCCTTTTTCATATCATATGATTCCAACCATACGACACAGCCCTAATCGAAGGCATTTTGGATCTTTTCCACAAGAACTTAAAAAGACCACTTGCTGTGGATGTGGGGTCGTTTCTAAAATGTGCACCCCATTGTTCTTGGTTGGTGCAAATAATAACCAATATAGATCAGAAAATGTTTTATTAAAGTTGGGGATTGATTGATAACCATAACCACAGATTAAGAGTAGTCACAACCTGACAGCCACTTAAAATGACTGAAATCAAATAACTGGAATTATCTTCGACTACACTTGGGATGGGATCAAAAGTAGTTAGAAAAGTAGTAGTAGAAATACATCTTTCCCAAAAAAGACCTGATATCATATCAATCAGAAATATAACAGTGATGATGAAAGTGTTACTAATGATGATTATTAGGATAGTAATGATAATAATAATTGCAATAAGGGTGATGTTGATGATGGTGTTGATGATGGTGTTGATTGTGACGGCTGCAAGCATGCGCGTGTGTGTGCACGCACACACACACACACACACACACACACACAGCACACAGTCACACCAATATATGAAGAGCACTGAGCAAATTAACCAGAAGTGTTGGGAGCATAGCACAGAAAGGGGCATTGTGGAAAGAAGAGGAAGGGAGAGGCTGGGGGTGGATGAGAAGCAAGGGAAAGAAGCTGAGAGGCAAGGAGAAAAGGAGGAGGGGGTGGGAGTTGTCTGTGGGGAGACAGTGGGAATGGAAGAGGAGGGATGCTGGAGGTAGGGTGTGTTTTGGAGGGGGGGGGGGCGTGATAATGAGAGGCCCATTTTCACACAAGAACATCTCCTCCTCCCACCAGAGACCAGCATGGTCTAAACCAGAGTGCAAAACAGCCGGTAAATGTACTCATTGTTCTATGAAGCAGACGAACAGGTGAATCCCCTTTTACATTTCACCCATCAACTCCACCACAGACATAAAGGAGAGATGACAGTTTGGCAGTCAATAACAGCTGAGACACAGAGACAGACAACCATTCACACTACTGGATGGATTCCCAGGTTCAGACAAAAATGTAGAAATTATGTTTAGGTTCGGTCACGTGATACTTGACATGGTACTTCCTTGTGTGCTGGGGTTTGTTGTATTCTGTCTGAGAACACATGAACACAACACACAAGCGGTAAATATTCATGTAGCCTGGCTAAGGATTGAACTGCTTCTTCTGCCTGTTGGATTCGGGTCGGGCTCTATTACTACTCTCTCAAACTCTGGTCTGGGTTGGACAGATATATGAGGCCTGAGCCGCACTTTATTTCACACCTTTGAGCAATTTAGAATATTCTACTGCTTCTATGTATTTGATTGGCCAATGACCCAAAATGTCTTGCCACAACCCATTAGCTGTTGGGACTCCCTGCTGCGTCAAAACAGTGGTCAAATGCAACAAAACAACATAAAGGCAGGACAAAGTGGGTAGATGACTGCTTAATTTAATTTAATTATGGGGTAGTGAGTAGTTTTTACCAAAATACAACTGCATGTATTTTTCTGAATTCCTTAACAAGCAAGACCTTCATACACCAACAACAACACAACAACCAATATTTAAAAAGAGAGGAGAACTGACTGAAGTTCGAAAAATATTATTGACGTGCAAATTTACTGCCCAGAGACGGACTCTGACAGCGTAGGCGGAAACTCTAATTAGTTTTTATTGTTGATGTGGAAGAGAAAGAACAGTACAACACTCACTCAGAGAGACAGTCATTGAAGTTGAAGTCAGAGACTGTTTGTTTCCCATGCTGGCTGACAACACAATCAACCGGCCTTCACTTCTCCGTTCACAGCGACAAAATGCAGAAAGGAAACTAATTTCACTGCACAGAAAAATATGTCTCAATAAGACAATTGGGATCAGTTTCGACCTTCAAGACATCCTGTTCTTAAAATGATTTGACCAGTGAGGTAAGATAATAGTTTTTTTGTTTCAAAATAGTTAGTGTCATTATCTTGAAACCAAACAAAACAAGTTTAGTGAAGATTAGCCTTCACTAAACTTGTTACATTGTCAAAAATGTCATCCAGTTTCCTTATTTTAACAAAATAAGATTTTAGGATTCAATGATAGACAAAAATTACTTTTCCTTTAAAATAAAAAGCTAAGAAATAAATATGGTAAATGACTGTTGAGGGGAAATTTGTCTACTCTACCAGTAGCTACAGTCAGGTCCATAAGTATTGGGACATCGACATTTCTCATCTTTTTGGCTCTATACACCACCACAATGGATTTGAAATGAAACGAAACTTAAACTGCAGACTTTCAGCTTTAATTTGAGGGTATTTACATCCAAATCAGGTAAACGGTGTAGGAATTACAACAGTTTCTATATGTGCCTCCCACTTTTTAAGGGACCAAAAGTAATGGGACAATCCAGTCAAGAGCTATTTCATGGACAAGTGTGAGCTATTCCCTCGTTATTTCATCATCAATTAAGCAGGTAAAAAGTCTGGAGTTTAGTCCAGGTGTGACATTTGCATTTGGAATCTGTTGCTGTCAACTCTCAATATGAGAGCCAAAGAGCTGTCACTATCTTTGTTATGATATGGCGCTATATAAATAAAATTGAATTGAATTGAACTATCAGTGAAGCAAGCCATCATTAGGCTGACAAATCAAAACAAACCCATCAGAGAGATAGCAACAATACTAGGTGTGGCCAAATCAACTGTTTGGAACATTCTTTTTTTTAAAAAGCACCGTTGAGCTCAACAACACCAAAAGACCCGGAAGACCGCGGAAAACAACAGTGGTGGATGACAGACAAATTCTTTCCCTGGTGAAGAAAAACCCCTTCACAACAGTTGGCCAGATCAAGAACACTCTCCAGGAGGTAGGTGTATGTGCGTCAAAGTCAACAATTAAGAGAAGACTTCACCAGAGTGAATACAGACGGTTCACCACAAAATGTAAACCATTGGTGAGCCTCAAAAACAAGAAAACCAGATTCGAGTTTGCCAAACAACATCTAATAAAGCCTTTACAGTTCTGGAACAACATCCTATGAACAGATGAGACAAAGATCAACTTGTACCAGAGTGATGGGAAGAGAAGAGTATGTAGAAGGAAAGGAACTGCTCATGATCCAAAACATACCACCTCATCAGTGAAGCATGGTGGTGGTAGTGTCATGGCGTGGGCATGTATGGCTGCCAATGGAACTGGTTTCCTTGTATTTATTGATGATGTGACTGCTGACAAAAGCAGCAGGACGAATTCCAAAGTGTTTCCAGCAACATTATTAGCTCATATTCATTCAAATGCTTCAGAACTCATTGGACGGCGCTTCACAGTGCAGATGGACAATGACCCGAAGAATACTGCGAAAGCAACCAAAGAGTTTTTCAAGGCAAATAAGTGGATAAGCATGCATTTCACTTGATGAAGTCAAAACTGAAGGGAAAATGCCCCAAGAACAAGCAGGAAACTGTTGTAATTCCTACACTGTTCACCTGATTTGGATGTAAATACCCTCAAATTAAAGCTGA
>JAVQJD010081724.1:0-30408 GCA_036023655.1 Nannoperca australis | reverse complement strand
CACACACACACACACACACACACACACACACACACACACACACACACACACACACACACACACACACACACACACACACACACACACACACACACACACGCACACGCACACGCACACGCACACGCCACTCGGGTCTTATCTGACTTTATGGAATTAAAGAGCTCCTGCTGACAAACAAACAGCCTCAGTCCTGTGAAAAAGCCATTATTTGGTCACATCGTCTATATTTGACTCTTCACCAGATGGGCATTTCAACTTTGAGTTTGAATCTTTCCCAACTCATCTGAAAAGTTGCTACTCATCCATACTGAGCAGACGCGCGACCAATTTCATTCAAAAACGGTCTAACTCAGTAAGTGAGAAATCGATGGAAGTAACTAAAGAGGACTTAACTGAGAGTGGCCTCACTTACTTTCTTCTTGGATTCTGAATGGGTTCATTCAACAGCCTAATCTGCGGAGATAATCATCATATCTTTGCTTCCTACAGGATGTTTGGTGTTAAGCTGTGGTACGTTTAATGGAAAGAGGGGTTGGGTGAAGGGGATGTAAACACATAGCGGTATAAACGTGCATAACATATGGTACAATGCTTCCCGTGTTGTATCATACACACAGGAAAACTGTGTTTTCTGCACTGGGAATGGTTGGGAGGGGTGAGTACAGAGAAGAAAGGGATGTCACGCAAGGTTCTTAATTATAGTTCGGTCTAAAAAATGTCATATTTAAAAATGAGTGAAGGAGGAGACAAGAACTTAGTAGTGCTGACACAATTAGTCAAATAATGGATTATTTGAAAGACAGAAAATGAACAGTTTTTATAATTGGGCAATAATTTCCAGTAATTTATCAAGGACAGTTTGCAAACATTCTCTGGTTCCAGCTTCTGAAATGTGAGGATTTGCTAATCTAAAAAAATTAGCTTTTTTTCCCTTCATTTTCTACAATTTTTATCATAGATCATATATAAACCATATATTTTATTCGAAGTTGATGTATGTATCTATATACTCACATATATGGATACAGAGGGAAAAAGTATCCATCAGCAGAGGAAAGCTAAATGAATGAATGAATGTAGGGGAAGTGTTGTAAATGGTAGAATAGCTCCCTCTGGTGGAGACTATTGTTAATATTCTCAGATATGGTACTATATCATTATATGGTACTAAGACATACAAATACTGAATGGAGATAAAATTGTCAAAATTGCCAGTAATGTTGCTCCAGAACTGTATCATAGTGCTCAAATAGCGCTCAGACAAAGGGACAAATAAACACATTACCGTGGAGGGAGTATTCAGATCAGTGATGGTACTAATACACTGTAAAAATATCCTGCATTTCAAATGTTACTTAAGTAAAGGTATGTAAGCATAATCTGGGTAATGTACTTAAAATATTTAAAAAAGTACTCAATGTAGTATACTATATATACTCATATATAATATCAGTAAATTATTACTACTACTACTCATGCTTTCATTTAAAAGCAGGATTTTACTGTTGGAGTTGGTTGAGGTTGAGCTAATTCTTTAACTACTGTATGTATAGTACTGCAACTAATGATTATTTTCATTAGCGATTAATCTGCTCACTATATTCACCATTAGAGATTGATTGGTGGGTTTGTTACATTTCTCAAAATGGTGAGAAATACCGTCACAATTACACAGAGCCCAAAGTGACACCGTCACAATGCTTGTTTTGTCCAACCAAAGGGTACAGAATTTAAACTAATAAAAAGAGATCTGAGATCTGGAACTGGGACATGGATTTGCATGAAAAATTACTTAATATAATTATCAAAATAGTTGCCAATGGAATGTTCATTACAGCTGTCCCAGTATAAACTGTGGGGTTGTTTAATGTATAACAAAAAATCCTATTTTATAATTTCTTAGTATGTTTTATATGAATGTTAATTTGCAAAGCTGTTAGATAATTGTAGTGAAAAGTCAAGTATTTCCTTCTGAAATGTAGTGGAGTAGAAGTAGAGGGAGGCATGAAAAGAATAAGACTCGAGTAAAATACAAGTATATCAAATTTGTACATAAGTACAGTACTTGAGCAAATGTATTGAAGTTAATAAGTAAATTTGAATGTAACACATGAAAAACCGTCTCTGAAACCCACAGCGAATACGCCCCCTCCGAAAGGTCTTGGTGCTGCTTCCAGTAGGGACACCCTCCCAAATTCTCTTCAGAGAGTAATAATCAGAGCTCCCTGACAGACCACCTGCTCCCCTTCTCCTAGATAATTCACACCATCACAGCAAGAACCCCTTGCTGCTTGTTGTTGTTGTTGTTGATGATATTGTTAGTCGCAGCTGTAGTGTGATTGGCTGTGATTGGTTATTGGCACGAGACACAGGGGACAACACAGGCTGAAGCCTCGAGTCACTGAGTACCTGACGGCCTCGGCCACGTTGTTGGAGGTGTGACCTGACAGGGAGTCGTGCAGGTTCCTGATGAAGTAGTCCCTGTACTCCTCAGGCAGAGCCATGAAGGTGCCGCCCATCACGATGAACTCCACCTTGTCCACGCTGTGACCCAGCTGCTTCAGCTGCGCATCGCATAGAGAACACACAAGGTTTTATACAACTGGTAACAATTTGGCAATATTAAGACCTTTTATTGGATGTATTTGGGAGTAGGCACTGTCCTACAATCCACACACATGCTGGTGAGTGTGCTAACATGCTAACTGGCGACTCTAAATTGCCCTTAAGGCTAAACTCAGACCAAATCAGGTGCTGCAGCAACAACACCAGTCCTCCCATTCATTTGAACCTGCATAGTGCATTTAAAGATTGACAAGTTAGGCTTAAAGTGTGACTGTGGATGGTTGTGAATGGCTGTCTGTCTCTATGTGTCAGCCCTGTAATTGACTGGTGACCTGGCCATACTGTAACCCGCCTCTCAGTCAACGCCAGCTGGGCTACCCTCTCAGGATAAGTAGTTATCGATAGATAATGGATCATTGTGAATACAGTAAAGTAATAATAATGTTTTCTACAAATGTTTGATCATAACACCTTGCAAAACAAATTGGAATTATAATTTAAGCAGCAATTGCACATACGACTGACTTCCAACAGCCAAAACTTTAGCAAAGTTAGATTCAGACAGCACAGATTTGTACATAAACGAATACATCTGCTGCATTACACTAATGCGGTCATAATTTCAAATAATAGCATAATCATTATTGTATACTAAATATATTATCAGTGGTTATGATTTATACATGTATGCAATCAAAGCCTGTCACTGCACTGACACTGGTTTGGGGAAATGGTCGTTTTAGCAAAATGTACATCTTGTGACTGTGCAAGAAGACAAACTCCACAGGTACTAAAACAGGTTGATGTGTCAAGCAACTAAATTGGATAGATTTTTGTGTAAAGGTCATATCAAGCCAAGCCTGAATTGAAGAGCCATTAAAAAGAAAAAAAAAAATGAAATGGCTGTATACACTGCCAGGTTACACTGACCTGCTCCACCCGGTGTCTGGTCTGAAGGTAGGGGTCGTAACGTGCTCGGATTGCTCTCATGGACGTTGGCTGTGATAAAAAGAGAGGGACAAAAAGGAAGTTCACCCCAAAACAAAGACTTTGACTCTCTGACTTGAGAAACCGTAAACTGACTGTAAAAACTACAAACAAACAGACAATCAAGAGTCTCTAGATGACACAGTAAAAGCACAAATACAAACACAGCTATAATTACTGTAAGTTATATATCCAGAGGCAATCTGGACGAGAATACATGACTTTGGTCAGAGTAATGTGTGCCTGTGAACTACCTGTGAACTAACAGAAAGGTGGCCTTGAACCTCCCTTACCTCATAGCCGGTGTAAGACTGTGTGGAGTACTCAAAGTCTGAATCTGGTCCACCAGGACAGTAGCTGCCAGAGTAGAAGTTGAAGTACGAGTTACATAGAACATAAGAACAATACGTCAATACAGATGTCACAAAACAAGAAAGCAATGAAAACTGAATTCCCTTCTGAGGGGTTCCACCTTAATCTCTTGCAGTTTTTTTCTCTTTTAAACTTGTACATCAATTAACATGTATTATTTGCAGCATAATTAAAAGCATTAAACAAATCCAAAGCAACACTTACACACAGATGTTGCCTGTAAAGCTGATATGTGGACATCGATGTGGTTTGCACATCACAGCCACAACGGCGATCTGCGTCAGAGACAGCAGCCAAAAATAAATATCAAGGCATTTTTCAGTGGCTCCAACTATCATACTTTCTTGACATATTCTGTATTAAACTGCTGACCCTGAGTCAGAGTGACAGGCAGGAACTTGAGGCCTACGTACCCCACTGGCAGTGCGGATGGGTTTGGCCTTTAGTTTGGGAACCAGAGCACGACGGTATTGTGGTGGAACGGCAGCGATGATGTCTACCAATCGAGGCTGGGCTTCAAGTCCATATTTAGCCGAAGTCTTAGTCTTCACTCTTTTAAAACAGATAAGAATCATACGTAGAACAAAATAACACAGTCCAGTGTACATGGTAGGAGAGCATCTTTGTAGTCAGTAAAAAGTCCAGCCAAATGATCTTATAATATGTATTATTATGTTGGATGTGAATAGAATAATTTACCATATGATTTAAGACTTACATGATGAGAAATCTATTGCTAGACTTTACTGCATGACGGCTGTTTATAATTCTTCAGCACTACATTGAATGCACAGGAAGAAGTGAATCGTTTTTATAAATATGTAAAACAAACACTTTTATATGAAATGTAATTTGTGTAGTTGAGTTTCCATCCATACAACTTGCACGTAACTGTAACGAAAGGCTTGTGGCGTGTAGTTTGAAGTGAAACAACCTGATTACAAGGGGCTGTATGTCAATGCAGGTGAAGACTCACTTGTTGAGATTGATGTCTTTGCCGTCCTCGTGGGCTTCAACCAGCTGCTTGATGACATCAGCAATAGTCATCATCATCAGCTCAGCTCGGCTGAGATCACCTGACAAACAGCAATATTCAAGATAGTGAGATGACTATTTTTCTAGTACTTCAATGAAAATGCATAGAAGCTGCATTTACAAGTTCCCAGTACAGCTAATGTTAGC
Organism: Nannoperca australis; assembly: GCA_036023655.1. Taxonomy (NCBI): domain Eukaryota; kingdom Metazoa; phylum Chordata; class Actinopteri; order Centrarchiformes; family Percichthyidae; genus Nannoperca; species Nannoperca australis. Next base: position 25,302 of record JAVQJD010081724.1, on the reverse strand, counting down.
TGGAAATTATGTTAAACAACAGTACAGTTTACACAATCCTTTGTGAATAAATAAATGCATTAAGGTTTTAGCATGCAGTGTTTCAAATAATAAAAGATTAAACAGTTATACATAGTTATATCGCTGTCATCATGTTATGAGACGGAGGCAGACTAGCAGTTAGCCTTAGCAACAAGCTACAGCCAACCAGCTTAGAAAGCCATTTCAGACATTTTAAACACTTTGTCACATACTCACTCTTTTTCTTTGGCTTCCCCATTTCTCCCTTTAGGCACACAATTAAATTTCCAACGGTTGGATACTGGTTTGAGAAGTTACATCTTTTATTTCAACCGAGAGGGATGTCAGAAATAGTAAACAAGTCCACGTTCTGTCCAAACACGGCTTCTGTCGTACGCCAGTCGAAACTGTCGAAAAATGTCGCAAACGCGCCTTTTCCAGTATTGAACTGCCGATTGTTGAGGTTTCTAAGATGTTGGAAGTGTAAAGCAGTGCTACAGTTTTATTAATTTTGTATCCGTTTGATTTGCATCAACTGAGGACATTCTTGTAAAATTGTCGTGTTTGGACAAAATCTCTTTTGAAGGAAAATCACTGACTTGTAATGCATGTGGATCCACACTGTGGCGCTGAATCCCCTCTCGAATCACTTGTGCAAGTGTGTGCAGAGCAGAGCGCAACTGAGGAACTTGGAATCCCTAAATCTCACAGCAAATCCCTTTAGCCGCGAGTCGACATGGCTTGACTGATCTCTACGGGAAGTTTCAGGAAATGCAACAGGTGGAAGAGCAGAAGGAATGAACTGTGTACCGCCGTAAGTGTTGTTAGACATGTAAATAGAAAGCATGGTTACACAGTACTACGCTGTACAGATGTCAGTTACATTTATCAGCGGTCATTATGAAAATATTTGACCCCGCTCTGTATGTTTGCTGTTACCCAGCTCTCGTTAGCGTCCAAGGCTAGCTGCTGGATACTTGAAGGTGCTTGTGGGCGTCGGACAGGGAAACAACTGCGCAGTCACACGGTTTGTCCACTGCAGCATAGTTTCTACTTTGGCTTGTTATGTCTTAGTGGATTTCCTTTACAATATACATATTCATAAAGTATGAATATTAACAAGCAGGAGTCCGTAGCTTACTGGGTTTATTTATAGACTTGTGTATCACGCATTAAAGCTGCGTTGGAAAAAAATATAAAGATGTGTTCAGGTGTAGCCCGGAGAAATAAGATGGAATTTTAACGTATGCAAGATTTAGTTTTAAGTAAACGCAGAGTATAACTGGTGTTACTTGTGTCCATTCATTCGTGTGGCGCAGGTCAGGTGGCACCATGGATGACAACAGCCTCAGTCACTCCAATGTAAAGGTCGCTGTTCGTGTGCGACCAACGAACAGGAGAGGTGAGTAGACTACATTGTCACACAAGCCTTGTGACAGTCACTTATAGCAGGTATGAGTTGGACCATACAGCCACTCATTAGTGTGTTTTTCACAGGTCAAACAAAGGTTTTTGCTTTTTAAAACAACTCTGCCCAGCTGCAGCGGGACTTATCAGCACTGCTGCAGCGCTCTTTGGGTTTGTGAAGTCAGAGTTAACTTGTAGTTTTCGACAAACTATAGAGGCTTTATTCCTGTGTTTTACAGAGTTTGTTTTCCCCGTACTGACTCTGAAAAGGTCTAAGTTGTCCCTCTTTGGAGAAGTATTGGCAGGAGTGCTGTGGGAGTGGAAATGGAAAAAATATGGAAGGGACAGTGACATCATATCCTGACAGGAAGAGGGACTGCACTGGCTTAAATTTACCTTTAATTCCATGTCACATTTCCAGCAGGGTTTCCACAAATGTTTTTGAAACAGCTAATATGTCTTTCAAAATTAAGTGTAACAGTGGAAAATCTCAAGATACACTTGCCCTAATTCCTGCTCTGACAGGAAGTTCCAGCACTTTCCCTATCTTTAAAATCGTCTTCGGTATGTAGGAATGAGGAAGAGAAGCCCCACTTTTCCTTACTGTCTCAGGTAGTAGTAGTTGTAATGTTTGCACAGGCGAGTCCTGGATGAATCACCATCAATAAAACTATATCCTGCCTTGCTGAACGGCTTGTGTTCCGTTCACGAGGAACTGACGCACACACACAGTGTATGTCACCTGTTATTCAGGGTTTAGAGTTGTCAGTGACTACTATGTAAAGTTATGATGACCGTGTATACATGCTTTTTAAACTCTTAACAGCAGGATGACTGTAGCCCTTTTGCAAGGGCAATTATGTTCACTGTACATTTCAGATCTTTTCTTAGGTCCAGAAATGACTACATTAAGCCCAATTCACCTGTCAGCAGTCTGGTGTTGATTGTATTGCAGCATACCTTTCATAATGTTAAAAAGACATCCCTTTTCTCATTGACTTCTGTTTCAATCCAGAAAAGGACCTAAAGACAAAATGTGTAGTGGAGATGGAGGGGAACCAGACAGTTCTGCATCCAGCCATCACCAACATGAACAAAGGAGACCCGCGGTAAGCGACAAAGAGTCTCACACACCAGTTTATCATGTTATCATCAGTTTAATGCAAAACCACTCAACTTTGCAGGTGCTAATCTATTTTTGGTCCCGGGGCAATCAACGGGGAGGTCACCATGGGTAGTCACATTATTTGTTTGGCTTTGTCTCTTATTCACAAAACATTTTTGAGTGATTATGGCAGAGCTTTGGGCTTGAGTCACGCAACTTGAAGTCAAGTCAGACCTGAGTAATGAATCTCATGACTTCAGATTCAACTTGACAAAATAAAGAAAACCTTGTGATTCTGGTAAGGGAAGCATAATGACGTGTTTCAATTCCTAGTTTTAGACACTAAACACTAAGTTTAGGACTTTGACCTGTACTTGGGACTTGTTGATCTTGACATGGGACTTGACTTGTGACATCTTCATCTTAACTTGGGACTGGGCTCTGGACTTGTTGGTCTTTACTTGGGACTCGTTGATCTTGACTTGGGCTTGCTGGACTTGATGGGCCCTTGACTTTCGGTCTTGACTTGAACCTTGGTTTGGGACTTGTTGGTCTTGACTTGGGACTTGGGACTTGACAGGGGACTTGTTGGTCTTGACGTTAGCTCTGGACTTGTTGGTCTTTACTTGGACCTTGGTTTGGGACTTGTTGGTCTTGACTTGGGACATGACAGGGGACTTGTTGGTCTTGACCTTAGCTCTGGACTTGTTGGTCTTTACTTGGGACTTGTTTGTCTTGACTTGGACCTTGGTTTGGGATTCGTTCGTCTTGACTTGGGACTTGCTGTACTTGACTGGGCCCTTGATTTTTGGTCTTGACTTGGACCTTGGTTTGGGACTTGTTGGTCTTGACTTGGACCTTGGTTTGGGACTTGTTGGTCTTCACTTGGACCTTGGCTTGGGACTTGTTGGTCTTCACTTGGGACTTGCTGGACTTGACGGGGCCCTTGACTCATGACTTTCTGTTTTAACTTGAAACTTGTTGGTCTTGACTTGGACCTTGGCTCTGGACTTGTTAGTCTTGACTTGACTTGGGACTTCATAGCCCAGACTTGAGACTTACTTTGTAACGTAGTGGAAAAATAGTACTGGAGGTTTTTACTGGAAACCGTCTTTATGCCATTTGTTTGAAGTTTGTCAAAACAGTGCCAAACCAGGGTCCATCGAGTAGCCTTTTTCAGGAGCTTTCAACACTATCACACAGTATAGCCGATATGAGCATAACAGCAGATATGATTTTATCTGTAGCGCTTGTAGGACTCTTTATCCATTTTGGCTTAAAAGTTAAGCAAGTTCATTCATGACCTTTTTGAAAAAGTAGTTTGACAACATAAACCTACTTACTAGCTTTTTCTCGAGCTTTGACCATATCACACAGTCTTCATCAGTGGATGGAGATTGGTGTGACCTTAGTGGGTCCACACTGGATTACTTCATTCGAATCTCACGTGATTTCATTTTAATTGGAAATGCAATGATTATTATTTTGCTCATAGAATGACAATTATTGGTGAAATACTGTGTAACACAACATGTAGGAATAAAGTCATATCCCTCTATAGCCCCCTTGTCTTATTGAAATTGGCAACAATTACTTAATATTACTTGTTATTATTATTATTATTATTTTTTTTTTCACATTTTCCCCACAATTTGTAATGTCTAATTTCAATAATGTCCAGCCTCCCGAGGCAGGATGGCAAACAGGAGGCAGCACTACCTGGGACTGAAGTGTGTACACACAGTAATTACAGAACAGGAGTTCCACAAATTGAATTCCCTCAGGATTCCTGGCGGAGGAGTTTATGTGGACAGACTCGAACCAGCCAGTCTGGTTAGCACCCAGTTCCCTGGAAGAAACTCAAATCTAACCCTCACTCCACCCATTCTCCTCTTATTACTCTTTTCCATTCTTCCTCCTCCCCCTGTGTTTCTTCCCTGTATCATTCCTCTCTTTACAAAAGGTGTGTCTATTCCAGCTCAGTCCTGCTCAGGTAGTCATGCCACCATATAAAGGAATAAGAACAAAGGAGAGAACAATGTCAAGATTCAGATCCAAGAATTTAAGTTACAATTTATGCATCCAATCAGTGTGGAAATGTATCTGTGGATTAACATTACATCAGAACTCAGATCTTTGCAACACAGTAACAAAATGACAAATGTCATTGGTGCAAAATGTGCATATATTGGGTTAAATTGACGATGTGCCTCAGGGAATGTGTCGTATGTCTCCATTTATGTTTGTTGTTGACAAAGCAGTTCTTTTACCTCCTTGAAGTCAGCCAGACATTGAGTCAGAGAAGCAAAGGTAGATGCTCCCCGCAGGTTCTGGCCCCCTCCTCAGGTTACTTTGTTCAGTAAATATGCTTCAAGGCAACCTCTCCAGAAATGAGAGTATGAAAGAGAGAGTCTCATATTTCATAGTTATCCTATGCATTTTTGTGTGTGTGTATCTGTGTGTGTCTCTTCTGCCCTGACATGCTTCAGCTGCGCTATGCTTTGCCTTTGGGGCTCAGTGTGAACAGGTTTTACATGCTCAGTGCAACACAGACATGCACTGATCTCAGAGCAGCACAAATTTAAATTAAACTGACTGAGCCAGAATAGCAAGTATTTTTTACTGGACAGCTTCTTCTGTATGAAGGCGATCTTGATTAGTTTCCCAGTACAATATATTTATTATGACCATAATTTGTGTTTAAAGAAAAACTTTTGTTTGTTCTTTTTGTTTGTTGGGGGAGTCATTGACCAGCCAATTCCACAAGGTTTCCGCTTAGTCAGCTCAATGCCTAGCAGGTTTAATTGAATTGCTGCATGATCCTCAGGGGGTGTTAATATGTTATGGCACCCTCGGTAGCTGCGAGCAGGAATCCAGCAGGGGCTGTCAGCCTCTCAAGATGGTGGAGATTAATAAAGCCGTGGGCCCGGACTCATAACTTTGGAGCCCACCAATAGTCAGCATGCCTGTAAAACTATAGCTTCATGGACCCCATTTTACTGCACATGCTGTAAACAGACCTTGAATTGTTGCTGGAAGATTTATCAGCCCCTGCAGAATAATGTTTAGGAAAATGAAACAGAAATTGTGAGCCTTTCTTATCAGAATCTGCCTTTGATAAGAACCCTTTGTAAAGGTATTTCTTTAATCTGTTTATTTCATCACAAATGTTTGTTTTTTATTCTGACTTTGGGAACTTCTACGCACAGCATCTGTAATATATGACTATCCACCCAGAAGGGCTGCATATTATCAAAGTGATTATATCTGTCCGTATACTTTTGTGAACTCCCTCGCTCTGCCTTCTCCTTTAATGACTCCTTGGAGCTACAAGGCTCTGCCAGTTATCTCAGGAATGTCCTCCGCCAGCCTAGGAGAGGACAGGACTTAATGTTGCTCTTTCATGGACCAGCCAAGTCTCACATAGGGAGGCCTTGTTTCATTACAGCCCCCCTCGTGTGTGTGTGGCCATGACTTTTTTTAAACCCCAAATTGATATTTCTGCCTGAGTGAAAACTGTTTTTAGTTACCACACATCAAAAGGGGCTTCTTTGGAGACTGGGTGCCTGTGTTTAAGTATGACTAATCTCTCCATGATAAATATAACAACCTGTGTTCTTCACGTTGTCACATTTTGGTCTTTCTTTTAAATGGCTGTGTGGGAATGCGTTTGAAATGCAGATTGCTGTAAAACTTTACCAGAATGGTGCATTTATGTGCAATTGTTAGTTAGCTGGTGTTGTCATTGTTATGATATGGCGCTGTATAAATAAAATTGAATTTAATATTGAGTGCAATTTGGAGCCCCACCCCCCTCAGTGAGCAACTACCACAGATACATTTTCCACATACTTGTGGGTTACATGGCAACCACTAAGGAAATATGTAATCCTTAATCCTTTTGTGATGCAATATTTATCTTTCAGCTCATTTCTTCGGGGCAGCTTTCTAATACTTTATAGCGCTTAGATTGACTGCCAGTGTGAGGACTGTTGTAGACTGAACTAGCATCACACCGAATACTTGACAGCCTCTGCAAGCAACTTGCTGAAGCACAGCTTGCAGAAAAGGAATTATTGCAGTGAGCAGAAAGGAGGCCAGTAAACGTCTAAAAGCAGACTCAAAGCTGCTGATTGGCCATTTCATGGGCAAACAAGCTATAAACACAGAACTGAAAGTGTATCACCAGAGCAACATTATCATTCATTTGGAGTCTTGTTTCTGGCCAACCGATGATTATAAGTCCAACATTTGGGTTTCCACCAACTCCTGAGGGAAATATCTGGCTCTTTAGCTGCTTAATGTTCCACTATGTTCACTGGCTAACTTAGATAGAGGCTAACTTTGTCTGTCTACCATAGCGCCGTATAGTGATGGACCATAGATTGTACACAAAGACAACGCGTCTCCACTTCCTCCTACTGTACAAAGGTTACGCCAAAATATCCTGATATGGGAGCAGCCATCTTGCGCTAGTGCCGTCATTTGGAGCCAGAGTCTGCACAGTAGGGATCCACAGTAGTGATCCACAGTGGATCCACGAGTTCTCGCCTATACACCCGCCCAACTCAAATCACAAGCACCCCACAGTCAAATCACAGTTGTCAATCATGATGGCACCCCCTTTTTATAGCATCAAATAACTCAATTTGAAAGGAAAATTGAACACTTGAACATGCATCAGTGTGATAAGAACTACCTAAAATTACAAAAAATGGGGGGGTACAGATGACCCCTGCCCATGTAAAGGTCAATGATTGACCCTTAAATGTGACATATCACAGACAATACAATTTCTATGTATTTATGATAAATACATGTATTGGTATTATTACAACATATTTCAACATACTCATCTGATACACCGCCCCCCTGCTGTTCTTGTGAAAATGGTGCGGTCCAAACACTTAGCCAGTCTGATGTCTCATCTGCCGCTAATGTAAAGCAAACTGCAGCCTGACCAGCTAAGTCAAAATGCCAGCTAAGAAAAGCCAGGGTACAGAGGGAACAAGAAAATAAAAAGAGCAGAGAGGCAATGGGCACATATCTGGCCAAAAAAACGTGTGAAGAAGCACCAGACAGGACAAGCACAAGGAGCTAGGCAGACTAGAAAATAAAACTAGCTAGCTTTACCTTTAAGTAACATTAGCATGTTGACTTTACTAGATAATAAAAAACCACTGCTGCGTTGCCTTTAGGTTATTATATTGCAACCTGCTGGTATTAATGCTTGTTTGGCTTGAGTGGGCGTGGATGAGGGGCCCAATTTGGAAAGTTTTTGTCCCCCCCTGTTCACAGTACTAATAGAAGGGCCTGGTTTAAAAATGGCTGCCGGTGGCCAAAAACACACTAACGTGACTGACGAGGATGAACCAAAAAGTACATTTGTGGGCTGGAAAACCAAAACCATGAGCTGAAAGGCACCAAAACGCTAGAATTCTCTGTAGGGTTCATCATGACAAGAGACCTTTTCTACAAACAGATCTATTTTAAATATAAATATATTGATTAAAGCTGCTTTAAACATACAACGTATTTTTACAGACCATGTGACTAGTGCTGGTTTAGCCTGTTGTGGATAGAGAATCGAAAACATGATTGGTTTATCAAATCTGACACATGGTGGATGAATTCATCTGTCAAAGGGTCTTAGATATGAACGGCACTACAAGCATTAATGTCTATTGGGACCTTCATATGTACATGTAATGATTACACACCATAATACAATCTTTCATGTGTTAAGCTCTACCTAAACCAACATACTAAACTGGAACAGACGTTAACTTGCTACTCTGGTGATGGGAAACACCATGTAGTTGCAATGGAGCCTAGAACATGTTTGATAATTAAATTTGACGTTGGCTCGCTGGAATGTGCTGATGCGTTTGCTGACTAATTCGTGGGATGCTGTTGTTGGCTTCGCTGGGACGAACTTAAAACGCAGTGACTTGCAGAGGTTTGGGCTTGTCTTGTGTGTCTCGGGGACACTGGAAGGCTCTGAGGTTCTTGAGTGCTGCTGAAGGTCACATTCCCCACTTCATTCTTCAAAGAGGATTAGTCACCTTGACAGATTTTTAAGCTTCGCTACGATTAAAACACGTTTGACTCCATATCCTTGAAACTCTGCCTTCTTACTGCGCTGACTTTGACCTGGACTTGTGTCAGATTTTCAGTACTTGCTAGCTCTGCTGTTTCTGCACTGTAGCGCTGTTTGATTTCACAGTTAATGAATGCCAAGTATCATACAGTGCAGTGTCAAAGGACATTCTTGGGACAGCTCAGTATTATGGGTAGATACTCGGATTGATATCAGGAGGTAAAAAGGATATCCCTACTTTCGCAAGATAAAGGAGCACAAAACATATATGCAGTAGACAATACATTTGTTTTTTCTTCTTATCCAAGAGCCATCTAACCAACTAAAATTAGCTTGTGACCCCAAAGGTTGGGAACCACTCGCCTACAGGTTAGACAAGCAGTCTTGTGACCAAAGGGTCTATGGTGCAAGACTCCCCCAGACTGGCTGGGAAAATGTTGGTGGGGAAAAATAAAGTAGTAACAGCTACTAACTGCGCAGCTTCCAGGTGTGGATGTGCGTAACCGACTGAAAGTGAAGTGAGAGTTGAATCAGGACTCGTCTTTGCTCTGAATCTCGAATCTTGAGCGTATTTTCTGGACCAAAATGTCACATGACTGCATATTACTAGTGTTGATAGTGTTGCCATGTGATACATGTTCTTGCCTTGGCAATGTCCCTTGCTATGTTTCCTCTGGTGTGTAAATCCACAGGCCTGTGATTGAGTGACTTGTTGGTTGACATGTTCCTGTTTATTTTACCACCAGTTGTTTACTGACGTTATTATTTTTTTCTCTGTGTTGCCGTCAGGAGTCAGCCAAAGGTGAGTATTAAATTAATTTCTTTATTTATATATATATGTGTGTGTATATATATAATTATTTAATCTTTACATTGTAAGCGTTTGGTGATTGGGATCTCACTCTGCGTAGTATCCATGCATTAGTTGTTTGGAAATTTACATGCACTCTCTTGTATTGTGTGTGCTCTCGTCAGGTATTTGCCTACGACTACTGCTTCTGGTCAATGGATGAATCTCACAAAGACAAGTTTGCAGGTCAGTACAATGCCACGGTGGGCCTGTGTCCTGATTTGGAGTATTCTGTTTTTAGCTTGGTGACTCATTTCTTGAACTTATCTCCTGACAGAATGTTTCCTGATACTCAGAACCATTTATAGAGTTGAAGAAAGGGATTGTTGGGATGAGATGAAGAGTTACACATTCTTTATCTCCTGATTGGTTCTATGGTCCTGTATATTGTAAAGGGGTAGAACAAAACCATTGCCAGTGCGAGGGGTATTAATAGTCCAGCAGCCTGCGTCAGATATACTGAACAAAATGCCCACCATGTCTATTCTGGGCTGTGAGTCTTCCCCTTAGCATCTCCTCCACTCTGCTTTGTTCTTGAAAGTATATTCATGTTGCAGTCTGTGATTTGAGCTGTGAAAGTGTGTTTTCTGATGTGTGTGCAGGTCAGGATGTAGTGTTCCAGTGCCTCGGGGAGAGTCTGCTGGATAACGCCTTCATGGGCTACAATGCCTGTATCTTTGCTTATGGACAGACAGGTAACATTGAAACCTGCAGACGTCACAATGATGGCCCCGTGGTTATATTAATAGAAGTCCTATAATAGTAGCACTTTGTTGTTGTTAAGACCTTTACATACCGGGGACGTGATGAATAAACGGCACACATCAAAACTATACATACTGGCAGCAATGCGAATTTGCAATGGATGGATGGATGGATGGATGGATGGATGATTGGATGGATGGATGGATGGATGGAACACTTGATGTTTTTTCACATTAACAGCCTCTACTCTATGATGTGAACATTATCGAGCAGGAAACCTTGAGTTTTACTCGTTGTTTGGGGAAGAGGCAAAGGAATTAGTTGTTTAAAAAGTAATGGGGATAAAATTTCACAAGTCCCCATTGACCCCAGCGTCAATCACACTTATGAATAGAGCAATTTAGGAAATCTCAGAAATTTCCGTGAATATAATCTTGCAAACAGGACTCACATGCACTCAGTAGTTTGTTTATGGGACAAAGTTTGGTACCTTGTCGTCCTGAGGTGTTGGAGATTATGGTAGCAGGCATTTCCCTATTACATTACACTAATTTGGCAGAAATACACCAAAATAATAAAAAAACAAATCTTAAAATGTAATAATTTCCCTCCTGCTGAGTTATATCATATCGGAGCACATGCAGTCCAGCCTTGTGTTTGCAGTTGGTCTCTAAGCACGAGTATCTCCGTGTCTATATATCCATAGACGTGTGTGTTCTGGGAACATATTCTGACTTCACAAACCACGGTGCCATTCAAAACTGTGAATCCCATTTCCGTTTTATTAGTTTTTTTAATTCAGCGCAAACTCATCGGAATCTCACTTATTTTTCCATCTTATCCTGGAGTTTTAATCTCTCCTTATTGAATTTCCATAAAAGCTTAAGAGGTGTTGTGGTGCATCTGTTTATTTATAGTCATGCGTACAGCAGAATCATTAGCAGCACTCTCCAGATCTATATTAATTCACTGTATGATTTAGACTCTTTTTTTTATCTCTCTCTTGCTTCCACAGCTCCAAATCACTGAAACTGTCAGACTTGACAGAGAAGCATGTACATACCATATTTCTTTACAGTTCCTGTTTTTTTGTGCTCAGCTTATGAAGTTTTATTCATTGTACTGTGTTTACAGACTTACTTAGCCATTTCCCCTTTAACATTGCTTGGTTTGTTTTCTGCTTGATATTTACTTTTTAACTTTTTGTCTCCAGGCTCTGGGAAGTCGTACACCATGATGGGCTCAGCGGAGCAGCCTGGTCTGATCCCTCGGCTCTGCAGCTCCCTGTTCTGCAGGACTGTGCAGGAGGCCCGGGAGGGAGAGAGCTTCACTGTGGAGGTCTCCTACATGGAGATTTACAACGAGAAGGTCCGAGACCTGCTCGACCCCAAAGGGTGAGGAACTGTTTGGTCTAGTTGACTTTGATACGGGGAGTCACGTACTGTACACTGGCACTGCGTTCTTTAAGAAAGTATTAATATATTTTGGTTCATATTTATTCATTTTAGATTTAGATCCAATGCTGTGAGCTTTATTGTAAACCTAAAAAGATTCATAAAAAGTCCCACTTTTCTTAAAGCATATCAGTTTGGAACAAAGTTCTTCATTCATATGTGTAGATGATGACATCTCCTCCATACGGTGCTTTTTTAAAGCTAGTTTTTAGTCATATTAGCCTTTGTACTTCAGTCCAATACAGTGCTATGAATCTTGAACATATTCAATAGCTTAAGACTTTTTATTTGTTTAATTGGAAAGGGAGGAACACAGCAATTGGGGTGGATGGAAGGATGCAGGATTAATAACTGTCTCCTCTCTGTAGAAGTCGACAGACGCTGAGAGTGAGGGAGCACAATGTTTTTGGGCCTTACGTTGATGGTCTGTCTCGCCTGGCTGTAGCCAGCTACAAGGTACTTGTATATTACAAACAATGTCGAATTTCTGCTCTGTTTTTTTTTCTTTTTTCTTTCATTATGCTGTTTTGCCAAGGGAAACAAGTTCTTCCGTAAAGTACAAGATGTGTGTTTGTTTGTTTGTGGCGTCTGTGTCTAACAGGACATAGAGTCTCTGATGTCAGAGGGAAATAAATCTCGCACAGTGGCAGCCACCAATATGAATGAGGAGAGCAGCAGATCCCACGCTGTGTTCAACATCATCCTCACCCACACGCTCATGGACCTAAAGTCTGGGGTAAAACACACTCAAACACACCGTCTCAGCATCAACTGTTGACACCTAACAGGATCCTGATCTTTTTACAGAAGATGTTTTTGCCATTGATTTAAATGTCTAAACATTGTGATAAATCCTCCTCGCAAGTTTCCAGAGCCCAAGCCGACGAGGCAAGTCCAGAACCCAAAGACATTCAATTTACTGTGACATAAAACTGAGAAAAGCAGCAAATTCCCACACATGTAAACCTAAAAACAGACCATATTTGGCATTTTTGCTTGTTGAATGGCTTCAACAATAGTTGTCCATTGATTTTCTGTTGAGTCATCATTTAATTTACCAATCATATCGACACTATTCATGCTTTACTGTCTGTAGTATGCTTTCTCTGTTTAACCGGAAATAATACAGTTTTGGCTTCTTCCTCAGTTATTTTTTTTTTTTTTATGGACCATAAATGCAATATAACATAGTGTTTCATTTTGCAGTGACCGGAAAGGATGGAGGGATTTTAGAGACAGTTTAATGCCATGTGTTTCTGTGTGTCCGCTCCAGACGAGTGGAGAGAAGGTGAGCAAGCTGAGTCTGGTGGATCTGGCTGGCAGCGAGCGGGCAGCGAAGACCGGAGCAGCGGGGGAACGGCTGAAAGAAGGGAGTAACATCAATAAGTGAGTCAAAATAAATATATGGCACCACGCTAAAGGCTTCCAACTCTCAGTGATCCAGTTTTCATTCCCAAGAGCTAAATGAAGTGGCCAAGCAGTATTCCTCAAAGGGGATTACTGGCCGGGGGTTGTTTTCTGTCTGCACTCACTTTTGAGTTTGATTGTTGATCTTGAGTTCATGATTTTACTGCAGCAAGTAAAACCTTGCTCATGTCAGTAGGTAGACAGGATGCTACTGTCACAACATAAAGAGTATTTCTTTATATTTATACTGCACCCCTGGGAAATCTCATCAGCCATTCCAGGCCAACATTGACTTCATGGATTGTGGTCTTTTTGTTCTTTGTTACATTCTGTCCCATAAATACTTCCACCGTCCCCTCTCTCTGTCCCTCCCTCTAGGTCTCTCAGCACTCTGGGTTTAGTTATCTCGGCCTTGGCTGACCAAGGAGCAGGGAAGAACAAGAGCAAGTTTGTTCCCTACAGAGACTCTGTGCTCACCTGGCTGCTCAAGGTACTGAGGAGAAAATAACAAACCTTGTTTCTGAGTTTCTTGTTTGACGATTTCTGAGTAACTCTTTTTCAAGTGTGCTTTTTTATTCTGCCCATGTAGTTTCAAGTCTCAAGTTATTCTCTTTAGCTCTGCTCAGTTGACTGCTTTTGTCGCCTCAGAGGTTTGGGATTGTCACTGAGGAAAGCTGTATTCTTCCCTGCAGGACAGCCTGGGAGGGAACAGCCGCACAGCCATGGTCGCCACAATCAGCCCTGCTGCTGACAACTACGACGAGACGCTGTCCACCCTGCGATACGCCGACAGGGCCAAGAGCATCGTCAACCACGCCGTGGTCAACGAAGACCCCAACGCCAGGATCATCCGAGAGCTGAGAGAGGAAGTGGAGAAACTGAGGGAGCAGCTCACAGAGGCTGAGGTTCGAATTTCAAGTGTTGTGAATACTGTATATTGTGAATAAGCCAGTAGTGTGTGGAGAGGTAACGCAGCTTCTGTCACTCTCAGTCTATGAAGGCCCCCGAGCTGAAGGAGCGGCTGGAGGAGTCTGAGAAATTGATCCAAGAAATGACCGTCACCTGGGAGGATAAACTCAGGAAGACTGAGGCTATTGCGCTGGTAACACACACACACAAATACACGCTAACGGGCGCACTAACTGTGGCGCAGGAGGTAGGGCAGGTCGTCCATCAATTGTAGGGTTGGTGGTTCGATCACCCGGCTCCTCCTCTCCATGTGTCGGAAGTGTCCTTGAGCAAGAATAAAATGTAAAATAAATGAATGTAATGTAACAAATACACTCTCTACATCAGTTGCCCCTGTAGAGAGAAAAAGCTCATCTTATTCCTGTTATTCATTCTTTTGTCAAATTCGTGCACTCAAACAAGTGCAACAGACACTTTAATCAGACTAAGGAGATCAAATTAAAATGCGAGTCATTGTCAATTGATTCAGTGTAAGTATAGAGGTTCTTTTCACAGTGTTCTCAGCTCCGCTCCCTCCCTCGCATTTTTCCCTTCAGTTTTTTCACAAAGCAGTTAAACAATTGAATAATCATCTGACCTATTCGTGTACTGAAAATGCAATAAACGCATTGTTTCCTGTAGGAGCGTCAGAGGCAGCTGGAGAGTCTGGGGATTTCCTTGCAGTCTTCTGGTATCAGAGTGGTGGATGACAAGTGTTTCCTGGTTAACCTGAACGCTGACCCCGCCCTCAACGAGCTGCTGGTCTACTACCTGAAGGTACTGGACACACGCGTACAGTCCAGTGCTGTTTACTGTGCAGGCAGAGACTGATTGCCTGACGCGGGTGGCACACAGGCGAACACGTGCTCACGCGCTCTGCATCAGTGCATTCTGTGACCATCTCTCCTCTGTGTGCCGCGTCCAGGAGCACACGCGTGTGGGCTCAGCCAACTCGCAGGACATCCAGCTGTGTGGGATGGCCATCCAAGCTGAGCACTGCGTCATCAACATCACCGAGAACAACGGCGTGGTGCTCAGTCCTCACCGCAACGCTCGGTGCGTACTCAACCCGAATCCACAATACTGCAAGCCATGTTTGAGGAGTTTATATTTGAGAGTTTAAAGCTGCTCTAATGGATTATTTAAGTACATACCGTGTGAAAGGGGTCACCCATATTGACTAACCCACAGAGAATTATCTGCAGCTCTGTGGACTATTTTAGCACATTAGCAGTTTTATAGTTTCCGCACTGCAACAACTAGGAACGATTGTAGTTCTTATTAAGCACTAAGGACACAGTTCAGTCACTAACCTAAAGGCCTGCAGAGAAAGCAGCGTACGCCAACATGTTGCGGTCTACAGTGCTGTCAACTACAGGCAAAATGTCAACAAGTAAAAAACCTCAACTCAAACTATTCAAAACTATATTCAACAAGAGACTTTGCAAAGAAATGAATTGGCAACTTGGCCCTGACACTGGCAAGGGCACAGGGCACAAGGATATTTCCAGCTTGTAGAATGGCTACAGTGCTATCTTTTATCATCTCAAATATTGTTTTGTTGTGTAAATCTGTCTTTTCTACCTGTAGAACATGCGTGAATGGTGCTGTAGTCACCAGTCCAGTCCGGCTTTATCACGGTGACCGGATCCTGTGGGGAAACAACCACTTTTTCAGGTCTGTTTCAGAGTGTTGACTTTCAGACTGTATCAGTGTGTGCTGTTTCATTTCTACCACTAACATGTTGCAACAACATTTATTTACATGCAGTCACAAACCCTTCATTGTGTGTCTTCCTATTTTCGATACATCACACTTCCTCTTTCTTTCACTAACATGCACAACCACCACCTACTCATGCACGCACACACACACACACACGCAGGATCAGTCTGCCGAGGCATATGGTCCATGCAGGGGGTGAAGATGAGGAGTGCGGAGCTGTGATGAAGACGTGTTTAAGCACCGACCGGCTGGAGGTGGACTTTGATGCGTCCAGCGATGTGTCAAGCGAGCTGAGCTTCGGCTACGAGTTTGCCCAGGCCGAAGTCATGATGAAAGGCATGGGCAACAACGGTGAGACAGACTGAAATATTGAAGGAAACAAGATGAACGCATGTTTTATTGAATACGTTACAGTAAAATCCATGTTGCGTTTTGACCAAGAAGCTTCCTCAGAGCATGTTTTTAGGTTGGCAGTGTGCCAAATAAAATATTCAGCATTTTTACACTTAAAGCTGGAGTAGGATATTTTATTTAATTAGAATTTGGGTTGGAATAACTTATTTTGACTTTTTCATGTCAATAACATTTAATTGAAGAAAAAGAAAAAGGTGTGAATGCAACAACCATGACTTTTCTCTTCAAGCCCAGCAAAATGAATGTTTGGAGCGTCATTTGGTGGGAGTTGCTTAGCGGAGTGATTCGATGCAGCAGAGAGATGCAGAAGGTGTTGCATTATCTATGTTCAAATTGCCAACTTCCACTTTAACTGCATAGCACCGAAATTCTAAAAAAGGGATATTAAAATTACAATTTAAATCTATTTGAGTTGGATTGTCCATCCAGACACCTGTAAATTCATCATGTGTACCATTTTAAACTGTCACAGTCCACAATGGATAGGATAGGATAAATCCTACATACATGGGAGAGGAAATCTATAAATGGAGAGTATCCACCTTGTGTTTTTTGTTCCTGAAGATGAACTGTAAAAACACAGATTACAAGTTACTCCAAACAGCTTGTGCAGTATAATCCAAATATTAAGACCCCAAATGATTCCACTGTGGGTTCACAAGTTCCATATTTATCTTATAATCTCACACAGAATGCTTGTCAAAATAGAGATAATGAGGTAAATATAGGACTTTTGGACCAACAGTGACTGCAGTCCTGTGAAGCAGTCCCTCTTATTTGGTGGTGACCAAACAAATTAGAAACTTCTTCACACTCACTCCTCCTCTCCTGGTTCCTGTTCCTCTGTCCATCCACCCATCTTCTGGCGGCTCCTCCTCAGACCCCTTGCAGTCGGTGCTACAGACCCTGGAGAGGCAGCACGAGGAGGAGAAGCGCTGCGCCCTGGAGCGACAGAGGCAGATGTATGAACAGGAGCTGCAGCAGCTCCGCAAACGGCTCACTCCTGAGAAACCCTCCCAGCTCCTGGACCCCAGAGCAGCTGGTGCAACGTCACCCGGCCCCCACAAACGCATGCGGCGCTGGAGCGAGGACAGGTGAGCGATAATGGGACGATGTGAAACCTTTACTGGTCCTTGATGGTGCATGTTGCATGTTTTGTGAAAGTTGCGTGTGTGTTTGTGGATCAGAGAAGCGATGATGACGCGGAGCCTGCGGCGTCTGAGGGAGCAGATAGTTCGGGCCAACCTGCTAGCACAGGAGGCTGGCTTCATAGCCGAGGAGCTTAACAAGAGGACAGAGTACCTGGTCACTCTGCAGATACCTGCTGCCAACCTGGATGCCAACAGGAAGGTAGGGGGGTGAGAGAGAGAACGTTAACCAGACACTCTGACTGGATTGGACATGCAAGTTCAGGTTCTTTTGAGAAGCAAGTTTCAAATTTCTGCAAGTTGATTTTCACGCTGTAGTGCAGGAGTTTTCAGAGTCTGACACTGTGGACCCCCCATTCACACACAAATTGCCCCCCCACACCAATTTAGGCAAATTGACACCATTAAAAATATACTGATGCAGCTATTAGCAGTAAATCTGCAGTGTACTCATGGATGTAGAGACATCCATCACTGGATTTTTTTGTTCCTGAAGAAGAATCACGATGTTTCTCGGGCAAGTTCTCCAATTATGAAGAACCTCTTTGGTTTTCTGTGATGTTTTTTGTGGATTTCATTCACATTTATTCACAAAGAACATCTGAAATAATGATATTATCATCATCTGTATCATCTAAAATGTAAAATGTCTGAAGTATATGCATTACGGCTGTGTGTTCAGATATGGATGACTCCAAGAGAGAACGAAGTTCAACGCAATTTTCTGCAATCAGGCGCTAAGGGTGTTAAAGTACCTTTAATTGCCTTCTCACAGCCACTGCTGCACCTCTGCTGTGGGGAAATTGATGTAAAGCAGTTTCTGCCCAGAAGGGAAAAGCACTTTTACTTATTGAAAACACTGGTATGCTGCCAGAGTGGGGTTTGGAAAATGGTTTGCAGTAGTGTTAGTGATATAATATACAGAATATGCTCTCAGGATCCTGTTTGGATTTTCAGGCCAACATGAATAAAAAGCTGCTTTCTCTCTTCATAGCGCAATGTAGTATTGAGCGAGCCGGCCATCCAGGTTCGGCGTAAAGGTAAAGGGAAGCAGATCTGGGCTCTGGAAAAGATGGAGAACAGGCTGGTGGACATGAGGGAGCTCTACCAGGAGTGGAAGGACTTTGATGAAGACAACCCTGTGAGTGAAAAGAGATCACATGCTGCTTCACACAGAGGCAGAAATCACATTACTCAATTACATTTAAATCAGTAGAATTTCTATGCATGTTTTCTTTCATGCTGTTTTGCATCCCTAATTTAAAAGTTTTAAAGAAAGGACACAAAATGTGAAACAAAGAATATGTGGATAAAACACGGGCAACTCAGTTTAAGAGAAATCATTTGATATTTACACCAAAAAGCCCAGAGGGATGATTAGATTTCTAGTTTTGAAACAATACAGTTTTCGTACGATCCCCGAGGAGTTCACCAAACCTTGAACCAAACAAGTGATTTTCTTCATCAGTCTCGCTCTGTCTTTACTCTTTCTCTCTCACCCAGGTGATGCGGTCCTATTTCAAACGTGCCGACCCGTTCTTCGACGAGCAGGAGAACCACAGTCTGATCGGCGTGGCCAACGTTTTCCTGGCCTGCCTGTTCCACGATGTCAAGCTGCAATATGCGGTGCCCATCATCAACCAGAATGGAGAGGTAGGAAGGAGCCCACTGGGTGCAAGTATCCAAGTTACATGTTATAGGTGCTGTATGTTGTAGTGCTCCTTGTAGCTGATATGTTTGGTTATTCACTTTAATTAAGACATTATTTGATTGCTTTTATTATTAGACCTACTGTGTGAAAATGACATGAGCGTATCTTTGTGGACCAAGAAACACGGAATGTTACCAGGAAATTGAATTTCTTGGAAACAAAATGAAACCATAGAAAAGACAAAAGAAAGACATGCTAGCTGAGACTCGGCTGGTGTGTGTGTGTGTGTGGCAGGTGGCAGGTCGGCTGCATGTGGAGGTGTGGCGGGGTACGGAGGGCTCTGAGGTGGAAGGTCCAGGACAGTTTACACAGCAGGGCAACACAGACGGAGATCTGCAGGAGCGCAAGCTGGACTGTGTGGTGAGAACATGCAAATGTAGCTTATCACGTGATCTAGTTAGAAATGATGAAAAAAGCCTTTCAGGACACACCGCCTGCTAATCTGAATCATACTCACTGACAGAGGTCTGGATCCTACATGCTGTATAAGTGAGTGTAACTTCAGTATTGCAAGTGGGAAAATAGCTCCAGATTAATAATGCATCTGGCAGGCAGTCAGATTGTTGTCTTCTCTCCATTGTGAATTTCTCCAGCTCACTGTTCTGTGAAGTTTAATTAACTCTGGGCCAGCTTTATGTCCTGGTTGCCTGTTGTTGTTGTTTTTTGTGTAATGAAATGAAATAAAAACAAAGTTAGGAGGTCTTTGCTGCAAATTCTCATGTATTGACCAAAGGTGTTTTCCCCTGAGGGGAGAAATCATTTCTTGACTTTAAAAGAGAGCCAAACTAAAATGAACAAACCAGCACATTTCTAAATCCTGTTAGACGATTCAAATGCATGAAGATTCTGTTTATAGATGAATGTGAACTTTTCCTTGGACCCTCTTCTCAAAAACACTATCGATTTTTGATAAAATACATATATAGTGTATATAAACATGTGTGTGTTACACTGTCAGTTTTATTTTTTGACTAATATAGGCAAATGTTAATGACTTTGCTCCGACTGCACAGAAAGTAGTGCTATGATGTTGGATGTTACAGCGACTGTGAGAAATACAAATGCAGATCCCACTGTTCAATTTTCAATATGATGCTATGACGCAATAAATCGCAATATATTGAACTTTAACCATGATGCGTATCATATGGCCAGATTCCAGTACACAGCCCTAGTAGGTGAGTGCCTTTCCTCCTCGTCTGTCTCTCTCAGGTGAAAATCCTCCAGGCCAACGGTCTGCCTCGCCACCTGTCCAACTTCGTCTTCTGTCAGTACCACTTCTGGGGTCTGGAGGAGCCGGTGTTCATCGCTCCAGAGGTGGCGCCATCCAGCTCGTCCTCGGACTCCCGAGACCCTCAGTGCACTGTGGTCTTTGACAGCGCCAAGGTAACTCTCAGTATTTACTTCCTTTTAACAACCACATAACCAAATCAGCTCACACCATGCATCACCCCTGCCCCATGGATCAGTTTGTTCTATGTGTCACTTATTATGTCTTATGATATCTGTGTGTCTAAGTGACGTCACATTTCACCATCTTACCAGAGTAAGAAACAAAACAGTTAACTTCATTTATCACCAACAACAACGGTCAGTATAAGCAAATGTCAATTCCTGTTTTATTTTGAACTTTCTAGGAGTTGTCAGTGCCAGTGTCAGAGGAGTTTGTGGAATTTTTGGCAGACGGGGCAGTGGCCATTGAAGTGTACGGCCACAAGCAGGCCAACCATCGCAGGAACCTGGCACTGTGGGACCTGGGAGTGATTCAAGCCAAGACCCGATCCCTCAGAGAAAGGTGAGTGCACATGACCATGCAGTCATCAGAATATATTTGGAAAAGTGCACAAAAACACGCAGCGGTTTGGTGAGATTCACCCGCTCGGAGGGAGAAAACGAGGCGTTTTAAAGCCGTGAGGCAGGTGGTGATGAATGCTGCGTTACACCTGTTTGTGAATTCTCTTCCCAAATAGCTTGTTAAAATGTTTTTTCTAGGATTTGCTTTAGTGGGACGTTCTTCAGTATGAATGTAGTACATACTCTAAACATGGTTACAGTTGGTATATAGAAGACACATAGACACAATGATTTTGCTGCACTGCAGATAAATGTGGTCACTTGATGGAAATAGTTCCAGAAATGAACCGCGGCCAGGTGAGCTATGAGCTGTAAAATAGCTAATAAAATAAACTAATATAAAGCTAATAAATATATATTAATAAAATGTTTCACTATGATCTCACTTTAGATAGGTCTAGTCTTGTACCTTGTTAGCCAAATAACTGGAATGTCTGACCAGCGACCTTTGTTGCATGTGAGAGTGCCCCCCACTCTCCTGTTTCCTGTCTGCCTCTTCACAGCTGAACAGTCTAATAAAGGCCAACATGTAAAATATAAATATTAAAAAACTAAAATATCAGTACCTACAAAACATTGTATGTGCTATAACATATAACGCTGTGTGTTAACGTAATGTTCTGATGTGTGTGTCTGCAGGTGGAGTGAGGTGACCCGCCAGCTGGAGCTGTGGGTGCAGCTGATGGAGCTGAACGACGCGGGAGAGTTCACAGCTGTAGAGGTTCTTCCTGCTAAAGACGTGCGCACAGGAGGAATCTTCCAGCTCCGACAGGTATCGTGGATCAGAGTTTGTTTGTAGATTTGAGAAGTTTTTGTTTTTGTGGTTTATGCATTTGAATAGGAGAGCTTTTCTGTTAGTATACTGATAATGTGAACAGATGAATGAACTGAGATTAGTTTCCGTTTCAGGGAATATTACTGTCCCCCGTCTCATGTAAATCTGTCCCTCCAGGGTCAGTCCCGTCGGGTCCGGGTGGAGGTGCGTTCAGTACCAGACTCGGGTACCATGCCCCTCATTGCCGCCTCCATCCTCTCTGTGTCCATTGGAGACGTCAAGGTCCGACAGATGCGTCCCTCCAGAGGCAGCGAATCACAATGGGTGTGGATGAATATATAATCAGTTGCTGATGTTCATTCAGAATTTGCCGGACGAGGGACCCAAAGGAAATTAAATGACCTTGAACTTTGCTTTCATGCCTTCTTTGTGTGAGAATGATGAATCTGCCGCCTTTGCTCAGACTCCCCCTTTCTGACTTAAATAGCACTATTTTTATTTTATGTTTGACTCTCTCAATTTACATTTCAGGGTGGGGATGAAGAAATGGACAGCTACCAAGTAAGTAGAGGATCAGAACAGAGAAATAATAATGTTTCTCTTAATGTAAATGGTAACATCAAAAGTCTTTTTCTGTACAACTAACGTCTGTCTGTCTGTCTGCGCACGTGTGTGTCTCTTTGTGTCTATGTGTGTGCGTGTATGTTTGTGTCTGTGTGTGTCTGTGTCTGTCTGTCTGTCTGTCTGTCTGTCTGTCTGTCTGTCTGTCTGTCTGTCTGTCTGTCTGTCTGTCTGTCTGTCCGTCTGTCCGTCTGTCCGTCCGTCCGTCCGTCCGTCCGTCCGTCATATATCAGCTGCAACTTTAACTCCATCATTCCATTGACTCCTGTCCATTTTCCCCTTCCTGTGAGTTCATCACAGTAAGACAATCTGTTGTTCCTCTTCTTTTCCTCACAGCAACCTTGATCCAAGCTCAGAACGAATCATGTAACACGCTGCAGCCTAGATGGTGTCATCTGTGAAGTCTTGTCTGACAAATCCTCTCTGAAAAACATAAAAGCATACAAATACTCACAAACAATGTAAAAAGTGTGCAGTTACGGGGTTGGACATTTACACTCATGTTGCCATCTAACATTTGCTGCCTCCGCTGTCCACACTGAAATGCAGCAGATACTCTTTCTTCCTTTTTAACTTAGATTTGCACTGTTCACCTGCATATTGAGTAAAAGTTTGTTATAGAATCCATTTTAAAATTATTTTATCAAAAAAAGACTGATCACCTATAAAGTTGCAAAGCCCCAGAGTACATTGCTAAGCCTTTAGACCAAACATTCCTTCACAGTTTCTGTAGTAATCACACCAATGTATTCAAATTTACCCTTCAAACCCAAAAAACTATATGACAATCGGAGGTCTCGTAACATGAGCGGTAAAAAAAAAGGTATATATATATATGTCTATTTATATATAGATATATACACACTTATTGGCCAGGTACACTTGTTCAACTGCTGGTTAATCATTATGTTATTCTTCTCAGGGTAGCTCAGATAATACTTTTTTATCTAAATGTTTTTTTTATTTTTATGAAATTGTTTGAGGACAGACACACACAACAGGATATCTATCAAATGTAATAACTTCACATAGCCACCCAGCAGTCAGATAAATACGCTTTTGTTTGCTTTGTTAGTATGAAAGTATTATTGGAGCAAAACAACTGAGCACCTGTGACAGTGGAATTTGTAGTTGTAGAAAATAGTCACACGTTCACAATTTTAAGTCACAGGGATAAACGCTTTACAAAGTAGCAAACCTGTGGATTTATTTTCCCTCCCATAAACACAGCAGTTACACTATTTCAAATTCTTCATTGATTCATCCTATGCTATGAATCACAAATTAAGAAAATCATATGCTCACATTTGTGATATAGGGGACGACTGTTGGACGTGCTGAGGTGAACGTATTGTCTCATTTCTGGTTACTGGTGTTTCTGTGTTACTGGTAGCAAACTTCGCTGCTCTAGCTAAATCCAATTAATTCTGTTATTTTCTTCATTATAGCGGCTAATTTCCTGCTATAAATTTGAGTGTACACTAGTAGTTAGTTCTGTTAAGCACTCTTCTCTCCTTTTAGCGACATTCCACTAATCCTACTGTTTACACGCTAGTTAGTTGTTTGCTACTGTTGCTTAGCTTTTAGCTCAGTGATGGCTTCTCTCTCCCCCTCTCCTACTCTCTCTTGCTAAGTGTAACAAATGTAGTTTATTCATAGTGCCACGATTCTAACTCATTGAGCCTTGCCTCCAACACTATGAATAAACTACATTTGTTATATACTACTATTATCACTAAAGGGGGCAGAGTCGACCACAGGTAGCTTCTGCTAACCATCTCCCGGCAACTCCCAAGCAGCTGAGAAGTTGGGAGGCTGAGATACTGTCTGAAACAAGCATAGCCCTAAGCCAAAGCCCATGGTTCACCACTGACCTGTTCATGTTTCTAACAGGTTCTCTTGACTTAGCGACACACCCGCTGAGAAACCAACTGATTATTGGCAGCTCTATTTTGCAAAACATCGACCATAGTCAAATGCATCCCAGGGGACAGAGCGCAACGTTGAATCCTCTTTAAAACTGCTGGCTAAGGATAAATGTAAATATGATTGTTATTCAAGTCGGCGGTAATGACACCCGATTACGCCAGTCAGAGGTCACAAAAATGTATGTTGAGTCGGTGTGTACATAAGCAAAGACAATGTCGAATACTGTAGTTTTCTCTGGGCCCCTACCTAATATCACTAACGATGACATGTATAGCGACATATCATCATTCCACCGCTGGTTGTCGAGGTGATGTCCAAGTAATGATGTGGGCTTTGTAGATAATTGGCTGACTTTCTGGAGAAGACCTGGTCTGATTAGGAGAAATGGCATTCACCCCACTTGGGATGGGGCCGCTCTCATATCTAGAAATCTGTAGTTTATTAGTGGCCCAAAGCCACAACTCATACTCATGACTTAATAAAGTCTATGGTCCAGACCAGGAGGCAGAGTTGCAGTCCTACACACTTCTCTGCGCTTCCATTAGAGCAGTTACCCACCCTAAACTCCACAAAGAGGGTGTCTTGTCCCCCACCACTTACATTATTTAAATCAAAAGTAAACAGAAGAGGAGTTGCACATAAAAATAAAAATAAAGTAAAACTGCCACTGTAGCAGTACAACACAATTAAATGTGGACTCTTAAACATCAGATCTCTGTCATCTAAAGCTGTTCTAGTAAATTATCTAATATCGGATTATAACATCGACTTATTCTGCCTTACTGAAACCTGGCTGTGTCATGATGAATATGTTGATCGCAAATTAAAACAAACATCACAAAAACTGGAAAGAAAATGGCACTCCACCAAACTGGAAGTGTCACATTTAGTCTGGCAAGATAGTCTTAAAATCTATAGGAAGGCCCTCTGTAATGCCAGAGCAGCCTACTACTCATTAATAGAGGAAAATAAGAACAATTCCAGGTTTCTGTTCATCACTGTAGCCAGGCTGACAGACAGTCACAGTTCTGTTGAGCCATGTATTCCTATAGATCTCAGTAGTAACGACTTCATGAGCTTCTTTAATGAGTAGCTGTAATTAAACCTCTTCTTAAAAAGCCCACTCTTGATCCAGAGGTTTTATCAAAT
>JAVQJD010081718.1:0-10705 GCA_036023655.1 Nannoperca australis | reverse complement strand
GGAACGTTGGGTCTTTGTGTGTGTGGAAGTTGGTCTCGACCGGCTCCATGTGATTGAGTGCCCTGAGATAACTTTGTTATGATATGGCGCTATATAAATGAAATTGAATTGAATTGAATCCTGACCAAGCCCAAACTTGACGCATGTGAGCAGAGCAGAGCTGGGTAGCTAAGTTGACACTCTACAACTTCAGCATCAACTACATACCTGGCAGTAAGAACGTTGTTGCTGATGCCTTGAGCATCCCCTTTATCTGGAATCGTGTCTGCCAGAGACTCATGCAGAGTCTTGTATGAAAAGTTGTTGGAGGAATTACGACATGTACAAGAGGGCACAGTTCAGGAGACATTCAGAGTCAGCGCCGACCATGGCGAATGTCCAGTGTCATCTGCGAGCGTCGCTCTCTGACCGATGGTGAAGTTGCTGCAGTTTTGGTGAATCATGTTGAGTGGGACCAGGGTCCCAAGCAGAGAGTGGTCTCCTGGCTGGCCTAGGATCTGGAGGGGCTAGTCCCACCTGGTCAGAGCGCCCTACCTGTTTTCTCACTTCAAGAGCTCCAGGATGAACAAAGAAGAGATGACACACTGAAACGGTGGCAGAAGGTGAGATTGCTTGATGGCATCCTGTACAGGATGAGCAAGGATGCACTAATCGGGAAAAGACGTCACCAGTATGTGACACCGCCTTCTCCGGTCAGCCATGTTCTGTGAGGAGTCCATGATGATGCTGGCCATCAAGGCCAGGGCAGGGCCATGTATTTGGTGAGGCAGAGATTCTTCTGGGCTGAAATGGAGCACAATGTCAGAGTAAGTGAAGTGCTGTAAGCACTGTATCGTCAGTAAGACATTGGAGCCAGAGGGAAGAGCCCTGCTTGAGAGTATTAAGACCACAAGCGCCCTGGAGTTGGTTTGCCTGGACTTCTGGTCTGCAGATCCCAAAAGGAAGAGTGTGGATGTGTTGGTGGTGACCGATCATTTCACCAAAATGGCCAATGCCTTAAAATGCGCCGATCAGTCAGCAAAGCAGATTGCACGTCAGTTGTTGGACAAATATTGTGTCTACGGGTTCCCACAGAGGATCCACTTGGATCAAGGTGCAGGCTTTGAGAGTCAGTTGATCCAAGAACTGTTGCAGAGAGCTGGCGTGAAGAAGTCAAAAACAATGCCATACCATCCCATGGGGAACAGTCACACCAAAAGGTTCAATAGAACCTTAAGAAACATGATTAGGGCATTGACCTCTAGGGACAAGCAAGAAGTGGCCGCAGAAGTTGCAGACGTTGACTTTTGCCCATAACTGCATAGCGCATGAGTCGACTAGGTACTCCCCGTTTTACCTGATGTATAGTCGGATCTCCAGACTGTCAGTGGATATTATGTTCCACAATGTAGAGAGGGACAGTGACATCACCGACTACCATGGCTACCTCAGGAGAATGAAAGACGGCCTCAAGGAAGCTCTAGCACTGGCTCAAGTTAACACCAGGTCCAGCTAGCCAACAGGAAGATTAATGGCGCAGACATTGAAGAAGGAGATCAGGTCCTTTTGGCAAACAAAGGCGGATGTGGTTGAAGAAAACTGGCTGACAGATGGGAGTCTACCCCCTACATAGTAGTCTCCAAGGACTTGAGGTGTCACACCTATTGGATTTGACACCAAAGCAATGGGCAGGAGAGAGTCGTCCATAGGAACCTGCTGTTGCAAGCTAACTTCTTGCCAGTGGTGGGGGACCAGGAGATGCAGTTAAGCTAACGCATTTAAAAGTCATGGTTTTTGGCCTAGCTTGCATGTAAATGTAATAGTAGTTTATTGCTGATATGTTTCTGAGCTGCACCGTTAGTTTTGGTCGGCATAATGACTGTTCCTGGTGTCAAATTTGCCGAAGCTTTCACTGACGTGCATTTTTTTCTTTTTGAAACGCCAGGGGGACTAGGAGGACACAACAGTGTTCATTAACGCCGCCCCATGCTATTGTTGTAGGTGCGTTGTAATGTCGAAATGTTCATTGTAATGTTATTGTGGATTTTATGAAAGGACTGCATTAGCTGTATTATTTGAGTAACTTTGAAACTTGAAAATTCAAATATTTTATTTTTTGAGTATTCGCATTATATTTTGCAGAAGCGTGTGAAGTAACGCCAGTGGACAATGATTTTATTTGCCTAACAATTTAAAAAGTGTTTTTTTGAAGCCATTTTAATTGTAAAAAATCTGCCGGATAGGTTTCGAACTGGGGGACTAGGAGGACATGACGTGAGTGTGTGTGTGTGTGTGTGTGAACGGCTCCCCATGCTGCTGTTGTAGGATATAAACGTGCAGATCGAGATGCCTGGCCTGGTTACTGTTCTTCTGCCTATGAGAGCTGGTTCTGAAACTGCTCCACTAGTAAAGTCTCTAGTAATGTGTAAATTCTTTACCAGGAAACATGTAGATCTGTCCAATGAAAAGCAATTAGCTATGTAATAAAGAAAAAACTGTGGCACAAACTGGCATAACTTCCAGGGGTGAACAATACATTCAACTGCTAATCCTTCGTAAATCCAGATATGATTTTATATATACATACATGTACAAATATTTGTGTTTCAGAGTTAGTAGTAGTAATGCAGTTTCGAATGAGTTGGAAATATCCGATTAGGCTTCTCATGAGGCAAATGAGATGCGCGATTTAAACTATATTGTATACTGTATATTATTTCTGCAAGCGCTTCCACAGCACTCGCGCGCAGAATATTGCTGCTTGCGAGGAGAAAACTATGCACCGTCACTGCTCTCCTGCTCGTGAAACTTTCACCTGCTCGCTCACAAGGAATTTTTCTTTTTGTCAGTACGTGGGCGGCGCCAGGCAGTCATTGTTTACCTAAATATGATTGGCCACAGACTTTGCCTTTTACGATCGGACGCTGGCTTCGTATTGGCTCAGTGCAAAAGAAAGGAGCAAGATAGACACAAGAAAACCAAAAATCTAATATTTTAAATAAAACAGGCCAAACTAACACTTGTAAGTAGCTACTGAGCAAGAGTGATAACAAGGAATGACTTGATAATTAAGTAGTTCCTGAATAACTGAATTGACTTTACAACTATTAAAATAGATTGATTTCAGGAGACTTACTAATCATTATATGATTCATTAATATATATCTCCCACTGTTCAATAGTAACTCATCTAGTATATAGTTCTCACTTCAGTTATTCAGGAACTACTTATGTATATGTGTATATAATGAAACACCAGATTATGTTTAAATTAAGGCATATTTCTAACCTTGAAATTATTTAAAAACATTTCAAGACATTGTACAAACCCTGAAATCTAACCATCTATCTTGCTCCTTTCTTTTGCACTGAGCCGATACGAAGCCAGCGTCTGATCGTAAAAGGCGAAGTCTGTGACCAATCATATTTAGGTAAACAATGACTGCCTGGCACCGCCCACGTACTGACAAAAAGAAACTCCTCGCTAGCGGGCAGGTGAAAGTTTCGCGAACAGGAGAGCAGTGATGGTGCTCGCGTGCAACTTCAGATGCTGCGCGCGAGCAGCAATATTCTGTGCGCGAGTGCTGTGGAAGCGCTCGCAGAAATATTATACGTGCGCGGCTGTTTAAATTAAATGCACGTGCTTTTTGGCAGCGATATGCCGCCATAGGGCGGTAGTGCTTTTGCTACTACTACTACTGCTATTGCTACTGCTATAGTGTGTAGAGAACACTGTACTCAGTGCAATTGATTTGCATCTTCAGCTTTTAGCCTTCACACTGCATTTTCTCCAGGAAATGCATTTTCTAGTGTCTTTTTTTGTGTTATGCTAAAACCGGTCATGTATTAATTAACAAGCAAACGTAACTTTTGTCAGTTGGTTCATTAGTTAGGCAACATTTCAATAAACCTAGCAGTGATTTTCTTATCAGTAAAAATGAACATGGTTTTCAGGATTGAGTTCCTAATTCAATTATTGCAACATTGTAAGGAAATGGCCAACAACCCTTAGTGATGTTGAACTGAAATGAACTTATTCAGTATCAAACAAGCATTTGTCCGTACACCTCAAATTTATTTTACCATCATTATAATTTTCCACTTTAACCACAAGACAAACTATCCTAGGCTGTATCTATTATAATTAACTATCAAAATAAAGTATCCAATGTTTGTTGGATAAATACAATCATAGCAATCCCATGAATGTGTAATGATGCTGTAAAACATGCCCTGACAACCATTAAAATGCACACAAGGCCACATTACAGGACAAGCGGTTCTATAATCTTCAGTAATCTCTGGTTGTACAGTTCGACATGCACCAGAGCATCCTCACCCCCCCGCTGCTTCACGTTGTGACCTACCAGCCCTGGCTTTTGCGTTTCATGTAAATATAGTGTGTAATGACACACTGTCAGAGCACAGATGCTATTATGGCCTTCCAACCAAGCAGAGGTCATCTTTGCCAGCCCGCCCTAAAGAGGAGCCGCCTCACCACCGTGGTTAAAGGCCCTGCTTTCAACCAGACCAAAATGACAGACGTGATTTTATCTTTACATTCTGACCAGGGTTTGTGGTGGAGAGTGCCGAGAATCCTATCTGAAACTTTATAAGTATTTAGCAGATATTCGCTGATTAGTGGAATTGTGTCCATTTTACACTGGATTGACGATCTGAATCTCTGCTCTCTTTCGCCTGTGGCTGCTGATTATAAGAAACAAGGAGTGAGCATTTGGCGTAAAGGCACGTTTCCGCTAAATTTCAGCTTTGAGCCAGTCCAAGGAAGGCATTTAAAATGTCTCCATTTGAAAGTTCAGATATTGCAGAAAAGGTCTGGTCATTGTTACCGTAAAATACAACAGTTTAGTTCTATCACAACCATTCAAAATGTATTTATTTTTACAAGCCACAATTCAAAATACATGTTGCCAACTGGTTTTACTTAGCAACAGAATGTATTACTTGGATACCCCAAAAAAACATCAGCGATGCAGATTTCTTCTTCTGAACACAACGCCATTCCCATCACTTTTGCAAACTGTTTACAAAGTGACACATTGAAAGCAGTTGTGCCAAAAATGGGTAAATGCAATGCGGCACACGTCTTGATCTTCCAAGTAACACAAGAAATAGCCAAAAATACAAACTGAGTAATGTTCATGATTTTATCAGCTTTTCCAGATGGCCTTTCGTGGCACCAAACCGTAGGACTCTCTCTGGGGTCCAGATTTGAATTCTGTCAAGACGTTTGCACTCTACTCACCTACTTTTCCCCCCTCTGCTATGTTCTGTTCATTTATTAGTCACACTTTGAAGTCACCTTTCTCCTAAACTCCACTGATGGGTTGAGTTAAGCATGTGAGGTGCAAATTAAAAGCAAAGAACTTGAGGCACGAGGCCATCTGGTCCAGCTGGTCTGTCTCCACTGTAAACGTTTCATTAGCATGTTGATTATTCTTTCCCCACAGGCTTAACATTTACATGAGTGGATGACCCTAAGGCAGCAATACTGTACACAGTGAGAACAAGCTGTCAAAACTACATCAACAACAACTAGCATGTTTGTTTGTGGATTGTAAACTGAACATATGGGAAATAAACTGGCACATAGAGAAAATATTCAGTACCACTATAAAGGAATAAATAAATCCTTTTAGGTTTACATTTGACAAACCAGCAGTTTCCACGTTTGCTTCCTTGAATGCAATCAGTGTGTGATTGAAAATGTGCAGGAGACCTCAGAAGAATGAAATGGCTGCAGTACTGTGAGGGTTGAGGTGCTGTGTCTTAACATGCTCTTCAAATAA
The DNA here is from genome assembly GCA_036023655.1 of Nannoperca australis. Classification (NCBI taxonomy): domain Eukaryota; kingdom Metazoa; phylum Chordata; class Actinopteri; order Centrarchiformes; family Percichthyidae; genus Nannoperca; species Nannoperca australis. The sequence goes on along the minus strand of JAVQJD010081718.1, from coordinate 4,916 downwards.
AATGAACAGGCAGGTCTACAAAAAGAGTTGCATGGGAGTGAACTGTCAGTGAGTACCTGAAGGTTTGTGTGCATGGGAGAGTCCAACAAAAGGTGTTAAAGTAGTAATGACTTATGTTGATTTATACACAAATTATAAAAGGGAGTTTTTCCTCGCCGTTGTCGCCTAGTGCTTGCTCATGGTGGGAACGTTGGGTCTTTGTGTGTGTGGAAGTTGGTCTCGACCGGCTCCATGCTATTGAGTGCCCTGAGATAACTTTGTTATGATATGGCGCTATATAAATAAAATTGAATTGAATTATGTTATCAATTGAATTAAAAGTTAATATATAAGTTGTCATGAACACTGTTATGCTCATCTGACAGAGATAATAAAATACAGTGGTAGGCTATAAGAAAAAAATTGACTCGCTTCCGAGGAGATGAGGTGAGGAAAGGAATCGAGGATGTATAAACTGTGAAAGGAGGGAGTGTAATTCTGTACTCCCTCAAGACAGAATCAACCTTTGGTAATTGTCCGTATTGTATTTGTGAGGAACATTGTTGTGTGAGTGCATTATCTCAAGTTCTCTGCTCCATCAGCTCTGTAGCAGAGTACTGGTGGCAAACCGTTCATGTAATAAACCTATTATGGTACCACTTTCTCATAAGGCACCATTTATAGAGGGTTTACACATTGTAACTAATGGCTTTATTAATTATAATTAATTATTAATTAACTATATTATTAATATTAAAAAAGTTTAAAGAGCATTAATAATAATTAAGAAAGAAAGTGTGTCCAAACTTTTGACTGGTACTGTATATTTATTATAATAGTGCAAGACAAGTGATTAACAGGAAGACATAGATACACTTAAGTAATTAACTGAAGGTACCTGAGAAGAACTGAATATACATTTAGACTTTCTTATTGTACTACACATGTGAGTAGGTGTGTGTAAGAAATAGAGGGGAAGAGAGAGACACACAGAAGAGAGAAAAAATGAAACATAAAAGGGGGCATTTACAATAAGAACTGTAACAATAACAGAGAAAAAAAGGTTCTGGTTCACCCCGGGTGAGAGGTGTCAGAGTGGAATAGTAATAACAGTAATTCTAATGGGCTCCTAAGATGAAAGATGGATCCTGCAAATGCGGTGGGACATGTCATCAGTAATGGAATCTGGGGTCCTCGGGTGTTCTTGGTCTTTCAACATCAGACTCCCACACCCAGCCGGGGTTGATCAAATCCCAGCTTGCGTCCCAGCAGCATATCTGCCTTCTTGATCCACAGCCACTTAGTGGCTTTCTCTGCAGCTTCAGTACCAGATCTGATGGCTTTCCTCTTTGCATCCCTGGTGATGCCAAGTAGCATAAAGGCTTTGCAGAGTGAGTGCCCTGAATGCCCGACAGCCCACCTCTACAGGCTCACAGTGAGTTCTCCACCTTTGACTTCTAGACTCTTCCACACGCTCCTGGTACCTGCTCCCCTGGCCTCCTCCATACACTCTGCACTGTAAGTTCCAGCATGACCAGTTGTTTGGTGGACATTGACACAATAATCATGTCTGGTCAAAATGTGTTGAAATTATATTGGCTGGATACTTCCAGTCTACTTCCAGTACTTCCACTGGGGGTAGGCTTAGCCATCTTCGCAGATAGTTGCTCCTCTCCCTCTTTAGGTAATACTTAATAAAGTAAATATTAACAATAGCCTAACAGTAATGACAACAACAACAATAATAATTAACACATATTTAACAAAAGTAATAATAATACTCATTAATGATGGAGGAGAACACTGGACTCTAATAGTGCAATAACTCTATTAAGCCTCTTGTGCAATTAACTTAGGTGCAATAACATATATATGTTTATTTATATTCTACTGTTTATTATTCTTTTTCTTCAATAACTTTTATTGAGCACTGCAACTGTATCAATAAGCAATTTCCCTTCTGGGATCAATAAAGTATTCTGATTCTGATTCTGATTACATAATCCCCAACACCCAAATTATTATTATAAAAAAGCGTAGGTGGAATAATGTTTGAGAGTTTTTGAGTTAATGGATAGGTCTAAAGATAAGTGATACGTGGTACAGTTTTGATGGTGGTGATTATGGAGGTGACAGGGACAATAGTTACCACAGTTGTCATTCCAGGTAATGAAATAATAATGTTGAGAAATAGAGAGAGAAGGAGGAGAGAGAGCGACGGAGAGCGAGAGAGACAAAATAGAGAGAGTGGGTAAGGGGGCACACTTGTAACAAATAGAGAAGGAGGTTTCTTTACATGAGAAAAAGGTTAGTTGTTGAGGGATACAGGGCAGTAAATGTGAGACAGAGTGGTATTGTATTGTTATGTGTATGTATGCAATATTGAAATTAAGAGAAGATGAAAATACATTTTTAATTGATGTTTTCTTCCTTAGAGAGGCAGTCATTTTTTCCATTGCTGTGCGTTCCATGAGAAGATTTGACCAATAATCGATTGAGCTGCAGAATTGATGGGTTGTTGCCCTTTATTAATGTATTTTTAAAGTGTAAAAAATGTAAAAGTGCAAACATGACGTTTTATTACCTTTATTACAAGTGTAAATTGGTAATAAGGTTGTTTTAAACATGAATAAAGTCATTAGTTACAACAAACAGATAATTAATAATAAAGGGTTATTTATCAGAAAGACATACTTCTACAGCGGAATCAGAGGAATAAAGCACTCTGCGATGAATCATAGCTCAACATTGCTACAGAATTTGGTAATGAGCAGGAGAGAAAAGACATACAATGCATACACATGAGATTCACACCAACTCTAATAAACACATTCACAATCAACTACAAGCAGGTGTTTTGGGAAATGAAGGCTTGCTCTGCACAAATACCCCATTGTAACAGCTTGTGCATGGAGATGCAAATCCCCACCCACATACTGTATAGTCATGTACTCCCACATCAGCACATGTTCATACCCATACAACATTGTTGAGTTTAAATCTGCGTAAGCGTTTGAAAGGGCAGATGTGTTCTGATGAGGCTCCAGTGTTGCCTTGAAAAAGCCCTCATGGATGCCATGCTAGGATTTATTGCTGCATATGTTAACGTAAACGGATGGAGCTCTCTGCACTTCCACTGGTAAGAAATGAAAAGAGAAAAGCTGAAAGACCCGCAGAGAGGCTAAATAAATTTGTCTCTGCTCCTAAATGAACTGGAGAGGTGAGGAAGGAACATGATTTAGTGTATTTTACCTCACCTCTTCGGGGCGGAGAAGCTGGTCGGAGCTGTTACACAATGCAGGATGAGCAGCACAGAGCCCAACTGCTCCTCTAACTGATCATCAAGGTGTCATTAGAGCTGCTCATGTATAACAACTGGAAAGCAACAATACAATCAGTTATCATTATTGTACTACAAGCTTCAATGATCCTCTAAATTATACTCGCCATGTAGGGAGCAGGAGCTACACATACAGCCGTGGTGGAGACATTGGTTTACACGCCACTGTAAATTAAAACTAAATCCTATGTAATCACATAATCATGTCATGGAATCTGGATCATTTGTAAAAGAGATTTTGCGACGGTAGAATATGTTTCCAGCTGTCAAGTACAGGGTCTTGCTGTTGCCATGTGGTTTTTCTTTTTGTCAAGTTCAATATTTACTATGCTATGCAAATTGAATGCTAAGTCACGCACCCAGTCAAAAAAATAAATAAATAAATTCTATCTAACTACATTTTGTCGGCTTTGTACCTGCACTCTGCACAATGACAAAGTTAAATCTAACCTCAAGAAATCTGATTACAAAGTAGGTGAAGCATTCTGAATGTGATTCGAAGTAATGAGTAGGCTATAATTCAGTTTTATCATATACTTATGTCAGCAACAGACAGACCACCAGGATAGTGAGTTAATACTAAAGAAGGAAACGTAGAATGTGAGTTTGTTTCCAGCAGACTTGGTGTGAAGTGTAAAAATAGCATGCATCAGCTTTGATGGTGGTGAAACCCCTCCTGGCAGCCATGACACAGAATTTGAATATTTTTAGGGGTATGAGCTGTGGGTGGATGCAGTCCGCTCTCTTCCCATACAATCAGAACATTGCTTTTGTACATCAAAGGTTTTCATCAAATTGTGGTGGAGTATTACTGATGACAGAGATGACTTTGACATCATTAGTGGCAAAAAATAAATAGACAGATGCTGTATACATTCCTTTAAAGGATAAAGGTGGTGTTGTTATATATTTTCCTACTGTCAACAAACCTTACAAAAAGGCTGAAACCAACAATGTGTTAGTTCGTCTCTCAATACTTTCTGACTTCCTTGTCCTTTCTGTGACACCCAACCTGAAGCCCATTGGCTCCTATTGAAGATCTTTAAAAACACAACACAAATTTATAGTTTTATTCTTCCCAAAACTGCTGTTTTTTAGGAAATAGTGCATTTGTTGGGGACTATTTTCCGCAGTGGATTAATACACATTTACTACTCTTGTGAATATTTGGGGCAGCAGGATGGTGCATTTGGGATTGAGTCAAAATAACAACAACAACCCTGTTGATATAAGATTCAGCTATGGATTTTTTATACATTGTTTAATAGTGTATTTTAGATATGTGTTTTTATATAATGCCTAATAACACCATATATAGACTTATGTGCTACTATGCTCAATAAGTAAGGGCATTTAGAGTAAAGGTCAATGTGCTGTAAAACAGGACAGCAACATTCCAAGCGACCCCCCCCCGCACTCTAAAGCAGAGGACGTGGCACAGGTATGTGTGTGTTTCTTAAGAGAACATGGGTTACAAGTTGTAAGGAAACGAACATGAACATGAGTGTAGAAACTGTACTGCAAACCTTAAAAGGAGAATATGTATGTATATACAAAAGACCAGATGCAGAGGCGCAATAGGGGAGTAGCAGCTAAG
>JAVQJD010081717.1:0-28423 GCA_036023655.1 Nannoperca australis | reverse complement strand
ACCTCTCGGGGAGAACGATAACTCAAAACAAGCTCCGGACTCACTACACACACACACACACACACACACACACACACACACACACACACACACACACACACACACACACACAACCCACCTCCTGCACAGTCTCCATGGGTGGTGGTGGATCCTTGTTGCGGCAGAGGTTAACAATGACCCAGGTAACGTTGCGGAGGAAGGTGATGGGGATTGACGGGTTGATGAAAGAAAGCAGGGGCTTGACCACGCCCAGGGAGATGACGTAATCCCTGCACTGTGGACCATCACCTGGGCAGGCGAGGTGCAGAGGTCAACATGACTCTGAGTAGTTGATTCCAAGCAGCACGTATATACACACACACACACACACACACACACTGTAGGAGAGCCCTACTTACCTATAATGTTTCCTAAAGCCCATACAGCCTGTTCACATACATTCTGGTGGGGAGAGTGTAGCAGCCGCAGGAACAGGGGCACTGCGTCTGGACACACGAACATCAACCAATCAAAAACTTGCCCGAGGTGAGCGATTGTGCAACTCTGGTCACATCCAAAGCCAAACAAAACACAGATCCATGACTGAGGGTTTATGACAGCTAATCTTAACCCAAGTAAGGGCATCAATAAAAAGTTTACGACTCAATGAATTGGTATAAATACCTATAACGACCTTGTTGACAGTCAAAGCATTGTAGAGGGAAAAATGTGTACTTGCTACAATAAGATTCATTTCTAATATCCAGGAGTGAACATGCACATGTGTTTATTAAATTGAACCTCTTCTCAGGACAGCGGAGCATGTACAGACAGTGCGTGACTGACATTATCGAGACTCTCCTGGTTTTGTTGCGCCTCTTTGGGCAGAGCAACCGTACTTTTATCTGTTATTAGTTAAGTTTTGGTGACCTCACTCAATTCCCAGAATCTCCACCCCACCTCCGCCCAAGCTGATCAGTGAGAATAACTGTAAACACCTGTGTGGGTGTTCACACTCTTCAGATAGTGTGTGGTGTCAGGTGACATGAAGCTAATTTCCTTTCAGTTATTTGAATGCTTGGGCTAAATTAGCTGGATTACAACTAAGCCTTTTCAAAAGTGATCCTTGTGTATGAGCTCATTTTACATGAGAATGACTCAATTAAAGATTTTCAAAAGCAAACACAAGCTACTGGGAAATCAAGATGAATGTTTAAAAAAGATACACACTTAGTTGAACATCACAACTTTAAAACCATATTCCTAAAACCAGAAAGATCTAAGTTTAGCGTAGGATAGTTAAGTTGGACGTTAGACCAAAAGAAGCTGAAAACATGCTAAAATGTTCCACGTATGTGGAAGTATAAATTACTTATATTTGATTTAAGCAAATCCTGATTACTCAGTTCAATTTAAAATCAAGTCGTACAATTTCACCTTTAATTTTAGTGTTTTTAATCGATCGATTAAAAGATAAAGTGGAATTCCTTTATTCTAAAATAACTTGTTATTTCTTGAACAGCCAGTTAATCACACAGATGCTGATCGTGGCATCCGTTCTAGTTGTGTTGGCTTTGTTTTATAATAAGACTGCACGGTTATCTAATAAAAACAACCCCCCCCAAAAAAAATGACTGCCTGTCTGCCTCAGTCAGGAGAAAAAAACGAATAAATATGCCAGTTTAGCAGATTGCAGACAGCATACAAACACAGACTGCAGGGGGTGTGTGTTGGGGGACGGACAGAATGTGGGGTCAACTTACTGGATTTAACCACAGCCTGAGTCTGTGCTGACGTCCCAGAGGCAATGTTGGTCAGAGCCCAGGCTGCCTCGAACTGAAGAGAGGGGCTGTAGGACAAAGAAAACAAAACCAGCATAAGAGTTTTCCATTATTTGCGTCTTTTAAATAAACAAAACAAACAAACAAACAGTTTCACAATGGTTGCCTTTCATTTTTTTTATTTTTTTATTCACAGATTTCATTTGAAGACCTCGGATAAGACTTTTTGTCTCGTCGTCTTCTTCGTGTAAAATGGTGCTCATTTTCATCCTGAACATTGCATTGGGATTATACACCCATGATTATAGGTAATAATAAAAATGCTGTGGCAACATGTAGTAGGCAACTATTTTCTCTTGATGGGGGCACATGGGTTATACTGCACTGATGCATTCGGCACAAACTCAAAAATAACAGCAATGTCCAATATAAGATGGTCTTCCGTGTTAACATGAGATCTGTTGTCGGTTGCCATGGTAAAAGTCCTTAACTTCCTTAGAAGCTCTTCCACCCCAAGTATTTATTCTCCCCCCCTCGGTGAACACAAGGTCCTGGGAATAGGGGGGCCTCCGAGAGACAGGAATGCTGTTATATTTGGTTTGGCCTGGACTGAGACTGAGACCAGCCAACTGCCCCGCGCGCCTCTCACACACTCTCACGTGTGGCCACAGTTGGACACGCACACTCGTGCACACCAAAGCCTCCGTTGCGGCGAGAACTCGACACAGCAGCAGCAGCAGCAGCAGTAATCCATCACAGCAGCCTGCGAGTCTTAACTTAACAACTAGAACACTCCGTTCGTTGCGTCAGAGGAAAACAACACCGAAGGCAAACGCACAAACTGTTTTGGATGCAGACTTACTTGTCGTCCCTTTCCAGGCATTTGACTAAAATGGGCAGGATCCCAGACTTTATCAAGTCGTCGATTGGAGGGTTTCTGTCACTCGAGAGCAGTTTTCTGGCAAAAAGGGTAGAATAAAAAAATCTTAAGAACTTCACTTTTTTTATTTTAAACAACAGCTGGCGTCTGTATGTATGTGTGTGTGTTGTGTCAGTCGCTCACCTGGCTGCCTGTACAGCACTGAGCTGGATAACTGCATTGTCACTGGTAGCGTTCTGTAGTGACAAAGAGTGAAGGCCATAATGAGTTACACTAGCGCAGCATAACTAGCCGACCGTTTAGGCGGCATCGCTGGTAGATTTGGGAATATCACAGAAGGCTGGAATGATGTGAACCCTTACCTGTAAGATGGCATCGAGTGTAACATTTTGCTGCACAGAGAGAAACGTGGAGGAATGTTAGCACCCAACTTAAAAACAGTACATTTATCTTATATAATTAGGAGGCAATAGTGTAACAAGTAAACATTTTGTATCTCATGCTGCTCAAGTATTATTTTCAGAATGTAGTATGCAGTGTGTGGGATGGATTCAAATGATGAAAAACATGTAAGCAGTAATACCAAAGTTAACTAATCCTTTACATAATGTTTAGTTTATGTAACTGTTTAAATTGTTTACAAGTCTATACTGAGACTTTAACAGCTTGCCCACAGTATCTTGGTGTAGAATATGGAAAATGCTCAGTGGCTTTCAACTGAAACGGACATTACAATGAGCTGTTGGATGAAATGGCGTTGACGTGTGGTGGCACAGTCATTCAGTTTTCAATCGGTACTCTTCATTTCCCTTTTCCTAAATGCTGTTGTGGGCCACAAACAGTGACAGCATTTACAATTTGTGATTACAGTGCACAGATTGGTGTACTCTGCAGGCCGTTCCTCATCATTTCATTAATCTACTAAAAGAACGTCATCGACTTTATTGCTACACTCCGTCCACATATATTACATTATGTGGAGAAACTACAAGGTACACTAAAAACACTGGAGAGCAGCAAGACGTGCTTTTTGTAAAGTTCTGAATCTATAAAACATTTTACTAACCAGGGTGTATTTCTTTAATGCTCCACAGTATATAAAAAAAACAAAAACAAATAAAAACTTCCATTGGTGAGAAACGAGGGTCAATTCACCCAAATTACTAAATATATTTTTACACACACTCCTTCAATTTTGTTTTAATCTGCTTTGGTTTTAAGATATTTGTTTCTGAGATTCCTGGTGCCAACCAAATTCAATGGAGCTAGATGGTATTCTCAGGATAATCCACTAAACACGCCAAAATAACAATCTTTTCAGTAAAAAACAGTGGGTATTCTCCTGGGAAATTAATAAACAGTTTAAAATATATATTTCTAGAAAAACACACTGATGTTGAGTTTTCAAAACATAATTTTCCGTAGCTACGAGGAGCAAAAGCTTAATTCCATTCACCTTAAAAATTGTATTGGGGTGGTGGCCGAAGTTTCAGCAGCAGATATTAACAAAACTAAAATCTGCATGGAGAGACGAGTAGGTAAAAGAAAATGACCACATAAACTCACCAAACCGGCCATCCTCAAAACATAAGTTATTACAATATCAGTTTACCCAGTTGTCATGGATGGCGTCACCTGCGACTCGACATGTTGCTGGTTTTAGAATCTAAATACATGTTACCCGTTTCAACAGCCAATCAGCTCGTAGTGAAGTCAGCCGGTCGTCTCCTCCCTCCCGTTTTTTAGAAATGTTTTCCCCATTTTATCAATACTTGAAATTCAACTGCAGCATTTAACTCACTATCACTATCCTCATTCATATGTTAAAACACTATAAATCATATCCAGTGGGGGAAAAAGCCTGAATAGCCGGTAGTTAGAATGGATGTAGAGTGTCGTTGCTATGGAAACGATAAACATCTTGTCCAGTGGCATTGGCGAAAACAGAACGTTGCTTCACCTCGCCTCGTAGCTAATCTTTGGTCTGGCCTTTACAAACACAAAAAAAAAAAAAAAAAAGGGAGTAAATCCAGGAAATTTGAACATTGAATTGGCCCTTTGAAGATTGTAATAATAAATATTACTAACAGAGTCCATTCATTTCCTTACAACGCTTTGATATTTTATTTGCAGTGTAAATGCTTTTATTTGGGAGGAAATCCCAGTAAATTTTTCAGCATTTTATTCTTCTGAAGCTGTTCAGCTAATGTTTCTAGTGTGCATCACACACACACTAACACACAGTTTGAAGTGATTTTGAACCACATTAAATACACTGACCACTTGATTTGAACCCTTTTGACTTGTTATCCAGACAGTCCAGTTTCACTACATCTCGCTCACACAGACACACGCCCACACTTACTCCTTTGAAGTCTGAGTCGACGTCAGAGTCCTCCAGACTCTCCTCCTGCGGGACATTTCTCTTCTTCAGTAGATGTTCGTCTCGTTTGTTCTGACGAGGAGGAGAAAAGACGGAAAAGCAATGAGGGGAGGACATGAAAGTGTTCCTTAATGCATTCATGCATTCTTTAAAGTAACAACAGTGAATGTTCTCTTTTACCAAACTTTTATTTTCAGGAGTATGGCCTACATAAAATACAGAAATTGCATGCCAAGTGTGTAAGTTGGAGAAAATATGCCTGAACGCTAGTCCCCAAAGCAAACACACGCTCATCTTTGAACGACACTTAACCTTCCAAAGCCTCAACACGCTCTGCAAATCCCCCCAGCACGCACACATTCATTCAGCATGGAAATAAGATACACACATATACATACAAACAAGCTGAAAGACCCACACGTCCCATCAATTTGCAGGGCATGTGAGTCAGTGGTAGGAGGAGATTCCCTTGCCCTACATTCCTGTGCATCATGCTGATGTGCGTCACTGATGACTAATCAGCTAGTGCAGTGCTTCTTGCTGCTCTGATCCAGCTGAATGGAATGTGCTAGACGTGAGACCATCTCAGCGCTCTGCAGCAATGACGTTTTATGTTTAAACACCACCCACCCCCAGGCTGTGCCGGCGCTCTCCAAAACGTCTGCTCGTGGCTGTGCTGCTCTACATGCTTGTTTACCGGCACCTTCAGACTTTCTGGAAGCACAATGCTAAAAAAGTGTCCCTTGAGTTTTGTTTATTAGAATTACCAGTTCAGGTGGCTCTTTACCAAATCGTGCCTTTGCTAGTAAATCTGTTCCTCATCTAAATTTTAATTTTCCCAATATGAGATGGCGTCTACATGCTGTGGTTTTCTCGACTGTCAATTTTGTACCAAAAACATGTTTATTACAGAGCAAAGACTTTGCAAAAGGTTATTTTCAGTTCATTTCTATCACGTTGTCTGGGACCCAGTTACTAGAATCAGAGGGCACCTTCCTCTTTCACTACCTACATATGCCTTTCCTGTTCCAGGAGACCGAGACGACACGACTCAGAATAATAAACACATGACTCAACAAATGTTGATAAGATTCATGAGGGCAAGATGTATCAGTAAGGCAGTTAGATAAACCCTACTAAAATGATTATTAACAAGGGGATACTCTTGCTTTTCTGGATAACCCTGATGGGTGAGCCATATTGTGTCAGTACTGTATTTCATAAAGTCATCAGGTATAATCTACACAAAGTTATTCGTCTTCCTGACATCCCAATTTGAAGCAAAACAAAGAACTCTTAACTCAGCTAAGATGTGACTGATCTATTCTATATAAACTCAAGTCAGCCTCATTAAAACAATCTCGGACCCATCAGCAAGTTTAAAAATGTGCATGACTGATTTCACAGTGGAAGAATAGCACACAAAGACAATGCAACGCTTAAAAGCTATTAAAACACAACTGTATTCAAACCTTTCAGACGAATTATTCCAATCATCTCAATACATGATGGACAACTCTGCAACCCGAAGAAGAAGGAGAAGAATACTGGGAAAGGTAAAAACAACTACCAACGGGTTGGGAGCCCTCTGCACGAGGGAAGGCATGGTTGTGTCAGAGTGCAACGAAGAGAAAACGACACCAACATAATATATATAGAGGCAGGTTACAGTTAGCTGTGGAACTCAAGGCCAGTTCAGTCCAAAGATTTGTGACGAGACAAAACTGTTTTAGAACTGCAGCAGTGTAGACTGGCCCATCTCAGCTTGACTCAAGCAAGTAACTCACTATCCTCATTCATACACTAAGACACTACAAATAATATCCAGATGCAAAAAAAATGCCTGAAAAGCCGGCAGCTGGAACAGAAGTACAACGTTGTTGCTATGGAAACGACACAGTCTGGTTGCAGACCGGCGCATTGCAAGTAGTTGCAAGTTTCAACTCGCCTTTGGTCTGAGCTGGCCTTAATGGGTTCTTAAGTACTCTACAAAGTGTTACCTAAAAAGGTCCACCATACCAGAGTGATTCAAGGTGTGTTGTTCTTCAAGTTGTGAACTTGTGTTCACTGATGAGGATGAACGCATCTCTGTTCAGATCAAATTGAATGAATCAAATCTGTTTGGACAATGGCACAAAGCAGCAGCAGTACATTCATCCAAAATGTACATCCAAAGCAACCGCCAGAACTATGATCAATGCAACAGCACAGTTTTCACTCCCTGAAGATCACAATGAAGGCGAATATCCTGCGCAAAAAGCGAGACGTGAAGGCGCCTGCATCATGTGATGTCAGTGGGTCATAGACTTGGGAAATCAGCGAATGCAAAGAATACGCACTCAAAACTACACATGATGAATTCCTACACTGTTGAGTTGCATAGAGGTAAACACCATTGAATTAAAGCTGGAAGTTGGCATTTTTAAGCTTATAATGCCTAATTCATTTTAAGCTCATAGTGCAGAGTAAAGGCCCCAAACAACAAGAAACGTGTTAAACGCACAAACATCATATTGTACAATGACTATTTAGTATTAAGTATTTGCCGCCTTTGTTCATGTTTTAAGCCAACAAATCAAGACAGGGAATAGCATTACATCAAAACATGGAAGCTCTGCAGCTTTTACTGCACAATACACAGAGATTTGCAAATGGCACCACAACTTTTCAAAAAACCTGCAGCAAATATAGTAATTTTTGGATCTACAAATCTTTGAGATCTTTGTGGAATTGCCTGGAACAGATCTACAGTGTGCAGACAAAACAGAATCATGTTCTATCAAAAGGAAAATGAAACCCCGACTGTTGTCTGGTTAATGTGCTGTCTGCATGGCGTGTCTGTACCATAAATGAAAGAAACGTGCTTAAGTATCAACTGGATATTCTACTGGAGGTTTTGCTGTAAAAAAAAAAATCAAAAAAAAAAATCATTTATAGACGGCTCACTAGTTATTTATCCGTCACACTGACAAATGAACTACATTATTATGAATGTCCCTGTGTGATCCAATCCAGAAGGCTAGAAAAATGCGTCGAACTCCACTGATCTGGAATCTGAGACACTTTATAATACTGAGGCCTGGTGTGTGTGTGTGTGTGTGTGTGTGTGTGTGTGTGTGTGTGTGTGTGTGTGTGTGAGAGAGTGTAGACAGATGGTGCTTCTTTTCTCACCTTTCTCAACTCAACTGTCACCTCATTTCGATGTCTTCTCATAGTCTGTAAGAAAGAAACAAAAAGCAGAGACGGTGAGAAAAGAGAAAACATTTGTCACATTTGAGAAATTTAACCATTTACTGCAGTGGAAAATATACACTGTAGCCTTACAAAGGTAATTTAGTTATCCATGTAAAAGGCTACAAAAAAAACCCCTCATAATTTCATAAGATATCACATTTTATATATCTTATACCCATTTAAAATGACAAGACTTGAACAACATGGGACAAGTAGAACCTTTACTTTTTCAGACTGAACCATAAAAACAGAAATCAGAACTATAGGTTCTGATATTTAACCTATAAACAAAAAAACAAAACAAAACAAAAACAGCACAATGTTTTGTGTGTCTGTTGAGTTTCCAGTTCATCCTGAGCAGTTTGAGATGATCTAAGAACTTGTGACCGTTTGAAGAGGTTCATGTTGCTCTCCTAAATAGCCTCTTACGTAACCTGGGACAGTCATAACGCAGGAGGCTGCGGAGCAGAGAGGTATCTCCCAACCACTGCAAAACAATAATGGCACAAGGCTGACCCAAACAAAAACCGACAGCAGAACATCGAAATACAAGAGAAATGAATGCAGTCCAGTACACTTAAATTTGCTGTATTTGAGTAATTCTACTGCTGTACCCAAAATGTGAACTTCCTAAAATAAACAATATACACCTACAAAGACAAAATTGTTGGAGCACATACAGGCACCATAGTAAATACTCACAAAACAAAAGCTTTATGAAACCTGCAATTGTGCAAAGCAACAAATGTGACATTCCAGGGTGACAAATGCCAGACCAATTCTACAGGATATCCAGGAAAACAAAGGAGGAGCTTATGACCTGCAGCATGTGAGCCCTTTACTGCTTTGCAATTCAAATCTGCTTCTAATGATGTCAAATGAAGAGCAATCTGTTATGTCTGACCTAAATAAATAAAACCCAGACTGGCATGTTTTCCTGCTGTAGTCTGAGTCATCCACTTAGGAAAAGTCACATTTATGCAGAGGGGCTCTTAAGAGGACCCCAGTCAGACATCCAAAGATGCCTGAAATAGCATCAGGAATGCACTTGGCCATGTCTCTCTGTCATAGTAGCCATGTGCTGGTCACACTGACTTGAAGTTTAAAAACAACCACCTACGGGGCATCAATGCATTTTGACAAATGACATATGTATAATTTCTATAACCTAAACATGACTAGATATGGGTTATTATTGACGTCTTCCTTTCGTCCAACGCCGTTAGCTCCCCTTATCTTGGCTTGTCTGAACACACAAATGTTTTGGCCAACATGTCAATGAGCATTACAGACAAATGCTGTCACAGAGATTTATAATTAGACTTGTTAGTTGAATGATGCTGCAATACCCAGCGTTTTAGAGTGTCGGTTTGCCAGTAGGGTTGAATATATGACTTGCAAGTAAAGCAACCATAATTATCCTTCACATTTACGTTAACATAGAAATGTATATTTGGGAAATATTGTCTAAGTACAACCATAAAGAAATCTTAGGGGTAGCATTACAGAATTAAACCAATATATAATTAAAAGTCCTGCTAGCTCAATATTTTCCAAGTCTAACGTGCCTATTTTTCACTGGTAAATTCTAATCAAACAGTAAATTCACGTCCTTAATGTTTTATGTTAGCAACACATTTGCCGGTTTTCACTTCAAAGTACCGTTTGACCGTAAAACTAAGGTCATCATTACCATCCAGCTAACTTGTTAGTGGCTTAGCTAGCAGCTCGGTTTAGCTGGCTCACCTGGCATTACATGCTAGCTATTTGCTTGACAACGTTAGCGTGCTAACAAGGAGGGGCAATGTTTGGTTAGGGTGGATGAGGACCAGCCAGGGAATTCAACCTAAACCGATGTTTTGCTAATAATGACAAATGTATGTGACGTTTGCAAGCTAGCATTTGGTGTTACTTATAGTCAACTGGCTGAAAAGCATGGCAAATGTCAAGATTATGGTGCCGGTCAGGCCCAGCCTCGCTTGCGACCGGTGTCCATCCAACTAGCTACGTTAGCTGGCACTGACAGCTACATCGCCTGCCCTTAATTATCCCAATACCAACGGTCCAACTGTGATGTTGCTTACTCTATACAAAACATTAACTACTAAATAATGTTAGGCCGCTGGTGAAAACGGGATAACAGCCACTACAATCGTTTAATTACGGGGGGAATGTACCGTTATCAAGATAGGCCAATAAGCACTTTTGATGGCGAACTCTTTACGCTAGCTTACATTAGCTAGCTAGCTAGGTAGCTGGCAGCTGCAGCCGGGGCCAGGCTCCCCAACGAGGCCCAAAGACTGTCATTTTCTACGTAAAACTAATTCGATACACGTCATTTACACTCGCATTTGTATGTCAGCTCACCTCGACATCACGTCCCTTATTTTTAAAGCTCTTGATGCGGTGGTTTTCCAAGCCGGCGTTTTCTGCCATGGCTGTATGGGGTTTTGCTATTACTCCGGCTTTCGGGATCTCCTCCGTGAAAGACGAGGAACGGCAGCTCCTGCGCTGCTGCTGGCTCCGGACAAGGGGAGGAGTACGTAACAGATCGCAGAGCGAGGGGCGGAGTTAATGCATACCTCCTGCATGGGCTGTCCTGGTTTCCACGGCTTCCTCGACGCAGTAATAATAAAAAAAATTCACCTTCAACTTATGTTGGCCACAACGGGACATCCTCAGACGTGAAGGCACACGAGCCATTTTTGTAGGGAACAGTGCAGATTATACGCAATTTAGCAACTGAAAAAAACTAAACTCTGACAAAAGTAGGCCTCAATGCACAAAAGTTTAATGAATCGACGATATTTGGGTTTGCTTGTACAATAACATCATTAGTGCGAACAAAGGCAAGCATTTGAAATATGTCACACTTGAGCAGCAGATATGCAATGCCAATACGACACAGAACAGATTGACATGTTTAGCTATATCTCTCTAATAATCAGGGACAACCAGCACCTGCCCAGGTTATGTTATATTTAGAACAGATACACCACGAAATATTTTAGGATGAACAACGTGGGAGGGGGGGGGGGGGGACTCAAGAGCTGTTCATAGAAGTGATTTGGAAATCAATCTTACATATAATACATTAGTGTCAGCCATTTGTGAAATATATCACTTTGTAAAACATTTTCTATCATCATCATCATCATCATCATCGGCAGCAGCAGCAGCACACCTCAGACACTGGCTGTCCCCTGAAATGTGCTCTGGTTGACTTGCGTATTTTAAATCATCTCCATCAACTCGAACTGAAAACGTGACATGGATTAAAAAGAGTTGCAATATCCCCACTTATTTGTATTATTAATTAAAGAAGGCAACATAACAGGGAATGGGATATTATACCCATTTTTGTCAGACCCACGAGACGTGTCACTTTGATCTGTGACTCAAATAAATACTAATATAGGGTGTATGGTGAGATGTCAGTATGGCATTTAGGAGATCACACATTCAAAAGACACGAGTATACAGCAATGTAAAATAAAACATGGCTTCTGATCCTGAAATATGGAAACATTTCACCATTACATCCACTGTCTAGCGTCTACACACAGATTCAAATTGTAAGCAGCAATTGAAAAGTGTTTCAGTTAATACACGGTGATTGCCACTGACACAAGGTAATGATCTGACAGTGATGACCAGTGATATCAGAAATCTCCGCGCCTTTTCAAGGATACTCCAACATCGATCCGGAGCACCAGGAGAGCGACAGAGTAATCAAGGGAAACAAACAAAAAGACACACATAATGATTTTATCCAATCAAGGACAGGGGAGGGTGACAACAACAACAACAACAAAAAAGAGGGGCTGAGGCTGAAGTGCTCCTTTAGAAGATTTGTTGTTCAAACAGGATCTTCTCAAATCCTTGTGGGGCTGTGTGATAGAAGTCACTAAACTGGCAGTCTAAGATGGCACTGTCATCCACTGGAACAGAAGACGAGAATGATAAACACAAACTTAAGAGACTGAATGCATGTTAAACTGATTTTTTTCCCTATTAGCAGCATTTAAGGTAAAACATACTCCCCCCCCCCACAATGTTTGACATCATATGAATTGTGCATTGTGCAGTTTATTAAATCTAATATTTAAAAGCAAGATGCATGTTTTTGTTGCATCATGGCTATATCATGCATCTGCATGTAAGTGAAGATCAAATTTGTTTTAATTACATAAATCTCACTTTTCAAAAAACACGCACATTATTTGTTATTCAACAAACAGCCCAAAATGAGCAGTGTTATGTAAAAATGTACAAATACAGCCCTCTAGTGGAAGACAATTGCAACTGCCATAATGGCATTTCACTTGGACAGTCAATAATGTTCATATAATGTTTCAATTGGAAAATTGTTCAAAAATGATCCCTAGATTATCAAACCTTGGAAAAAACGAGACCATAAACTTACCATAAACAACAGGGTACACAGTGCCTCGGATCCCTGAGGCAGGACAATGCATGTTCTTTCCATTCAGATATAAATTCAGCTCCACGTGGTCGTATGTGATGCCCTGAGGAACACAAACAAAAATGGAATTAATCACTCTGTTTGCATCTGAATACGAATACACATTTAGGCCTGGACTAAACACATGGACTTAACATTTTCTGGTGGATCAAAAAAATGCGCTACCTGTCAACTTCTTTTTTTAAATATTACAGATATAGAGTTTATAAATATTAATGTGCACAGAGTTGTTGTGCTGATTGAGCAGGTAAGTTAAAGTATAGTACATGCACTTAAAAATTAACAGAAAATGAGTGTAAGTGGCTTCAATGTAAACTCTTGAAATGTGTACGAGTAGCTTGAATCAGTCAAAACCATCAATGAAGGCCTATGTATTTAAAGTATGTCCATGTTGAAGTCAGAATTTGTTTTTCCTGCTCGTTGACTACATAATTGTACATTCGTACTTTTGGTTTAGCTGCTTGTATGAATTCGAGGGCCTCCATTTTTGAGGCTGTAATTGTAGAGGTTTTTATTTAAATATATGTTATTGTACACCACACAATGATCATGCAAAGCATACACAAAAAGCATCACAAATGTATTGCAGGGTGGTATAGTATTGGACTTTATCGATGTACATGTGTTCATATTTTCTGTACATTAGCCTCCAGCAAAGGAAAAGCTATAACTAAAGGAAGCATTGCTCTGATGACAGTTTTACTGTTGGCTGACCTGAATTTGGCTCCTGATGAAAATAGCTTGTCTCATCAGAAAAATAATGATCTTCTCTTACACAAGTTTATTCCTGCACAATTACTCAGCTGGCAGTATGACAAGTCCATATAAATGTCTTGCTCTACCACCTGAGTGTGTGTGTGTGTGTGTGTGTGTGTGTGTGTGTGTGTGTGTGTGTGTGTGGTCCCCGTAGTAGTAGCTTTAAACTGTTTTGGTCTCTTCAGCAGGATCGCAGAGTCATAAAATGAGAATGACAAGGCATAAACCAAGATTTTGTGAGGTTCAGTGTATCAGACACTACTTTGTGCAAATAATAACATGCTTGCTGACAGTGATAAATAGAGGTCTGCAAATGTTTTAAAAAAGCTGCTGCCCACCCCTGCTGGGTTTGCACACGCAGGGTGTACTGCTGCACCAGCCAACTCACACGATGCATTTTGTCTGATCCGAAAAAGTGCTCTGTGCTCAAAATGATTTCTAAATCCTGATTCAGTGACAAAATTTATAAAAAATTAAAATTGAATATATGCAAAAGATGTTGTCTCCATGTGTTAAAAAAATCTATTATGATATATAAACATATGCCAAATAGCAATCTGGCACGCAAGCACTACAATGAGACTTTTGATGTCTGCCAGCTGCCTTGGGGCGGGGGGGGAACCACAAGACCAAATTATGTTGTGGGTCTCATAGGACCTGTAGGCCAGCCTCATCCAGCAGGTCTCTATCAGCTGATTAGTCCATAAGTTGATTAAAGTTCTGTAAATACACACAATCTACACTCACATGCCTGTCAGAAAATCAATTTGTACAGACTGAACTTATTTATTTAAAAAATAAATTAAAAAATCGCAAGAACTATTACTGAAACACGATCTTTATCTTTGAGGTAGAAATTGACTGGCTTGCCCATATGATTCCAGTTCATTAATAATTGTGGTGCCTACATCAATTTATGGTTGCCAGTTGTCCCTTATTTGACAAGATGCTGATTCAGAGAAAATGGTTATTCATTTTCAGCTTTACAAGCAACTTAAATCATTCAAAGAGTAGGTCATCACACGTCAATTCAGGATCAAGTAAAATGTGTTTTACACTTACCACAATGTCACCTTCCTGAGGAAGGCTGTTTGCAGGTAGGCGATTCTTCTCTTCATTATTGTGGTACACAGACCCATCATGCCTCAGGACAAGGCTGTTTGTGTCTCTGCCCAAAGGCACTTGATTAAGATTAACTTTCTGCGTAGCCACACCTATTCCCCACACACCTAAACACAAAGCACAACACTGAGTATCTGCTATTCTAAAACACACTAAAATGCATTTATATGTAGGACAAAGGCCAACTGCATAAAAACATTTGTAGGCAAGATTTATAGTGCGTTGCATATTTGCAACAGAACGCAAGTACATGTCTGTGGCTAATGTGGAGCCGTTTTGCCTGAAGGGAAACTACATCGCCTTCTATGTGGCTTTCCACTGAGTGTTGATGGTATATTGAGTCACTTGAAGAAATACATTCCTCAGTAAGCGCTATGTTGGCCATACCAGCAGTACCTACATGTACTGGGATGCATTGCGCACGAGCTTCTAACCCCTCTGAGCAAGTTAGCTGCTGCTAATCAAAGTTACACAATGTTGCCACAGCAACAAATTCCTGCAGTTTGACCATTTCTTTTTCATATGCAGCTATAATGTTACCATCAGGACATGTATACATCAGCCACACACAAACACATACACAGAGAGCAGTATAACGTCCCACAAAACCGCATGAACATGAAAAAATTGTTTCCGACATCCAACCTACTACTTTAGTTGTCTTCAAGTGAGGCTTAATGTTTACTGTCCCTCTATATTACAGCCTTAGTCCAAGATCGCCCCAGCCTGTGGGACCAGACTAGCCTATAGCCATTACTTTGTCGACCAAAACATAACATCAGGTGACAAAAACACTTAAATTGCCATCTCCCTCTCTGCCCTCCTGGTCTTGGTTGTTTCCAGTTTATCTTCGTGATCATGAAGAAGGTCTCCATCACACCTCTGTTCAAGTGAGTAAAAACTTTTATGCATAGTAACACACACACGCACGCTCCCGGGTTTGGTGTAGCGACAGAATCCAACATAAACAGACGATTTGACATTGATGGACTACAAATCCAAGCTGAAACAGCCTGTAGTTCTTCCGTGCCTCCATCTTGGTCACTATGACGGCAGTGGTGACGGAAGAACAACCAATTTCAGAGCAAGGATGAGAATAAATAAATAAATAAATAAAGCTTTCTCTGCCAATGTAGCATACACTGAGGCATGATTTTCTTTAAGTGACTCAGTTTACCATCAACACTCAGTAGACAGCCACATGACAGACGGTGCAGTTTCCCTTTAAGGTCAGACATGTAAGAAAGCAAATGTTTGTGCTTTCAAATACAGTCTTTGTAATTCCACCAGACCAGTGGGCATACAGCCACAAGGTGTTGTGGCTACTAAAGTGTGTCAGTATCAATTACTCTGACAAGGAATGAACCAGAAAATGTCAATCTGGCAAGCAAAGACGATGAGAAGACAGGAGCTAAAAACGAAGTGCTTACCAGTGGACTGGATCTTAAACTCAAAATAACTTTTGTTCTGGTGCAGAGGAGCGTTGGCTAGACAGCCTCCAGTGCCACATATCCTTCTGCCGCTCTTCACAATAACAACATCTGTGCCTGCAAAACAAAGGCAAGAATACATTTTGTAGTAAAAACACATAACTCATACATTTATATTGTCAATGCATCTGCCAATTATTTTTGGTAATGAATAAATTGTTTTTTCTATAAAATGACATCACTATTTGCTAGAGCCCAAGATGACAACTTTCAAAAGGGCATGTTTTCTCTAAAACCATCCAAAGATATTCAAATTCCAAATGATACAAGTCAGATAAAAGCAGAAAATCCTCACATCCGACAAGGTGGAAACAGAGAAAGTTGACAAATAGATTCTCAAAATGGTTGCCGACGACTTTTTTGTGGATCGATTAATCGACTAATCATTTCAGCGCTGGACCAACTGATGTTGGTTCATTTGGATTCTGTAAAAGGTGCCATTTCAAAATCCAGATATTGCTCAGGTTAGAAATGCAGGTCAGTTATTCAAGAGAAGTATTAGAAGTTTATACTGTAAACCAGTTGTTATATTTGAATACAGACAATAAACACTTTATTATAACAATTTAAAGTTTCAGTTGCATTTACCTGATGAAACCTCTTCGAAACAGTAAGTAGAGTAGAAAATATCTTAAAGTCCCCCTATTAGCAGGATTGTCTCACATAACTAGTGTGGAAGCCAATTGTGGTCTAGTATGCAATCCTGCAGTGAATGTGTCCAATAGTTACACATTTCTAATGAAAAATACTTGCATACTTATACCCCCGGATTTTTTAATAAGGGAGAAGGAGTAGATATGCTTATGAACATATTACGAGGTAACTGAACTGGAAAAACATCACACAAATACATTTTATTCACATCAAAGTGATTATATATGTTTTGAAACATGTGTACAGGGGATCTTTAAAGTTTAGTGAGTGACAGAAAAGGGAAATGCTCATCCTGAAAGCCATCACCCATGTCGTGAGTTTAGCCGCAGGAGCGAAGAGCTCAAATGTCACGAGCTGCCGTGTCTGTCGGTGTTAACGTCAAGCCGCACTGTATTTAACAAAGTGATAACCTTTGTAGTAAGTATATTAAGGAGGGTTTTCAATAACACACAACTGCGACCGCTCCATGCTACCGAAAACACATTTAATTGTTTATGTCACAACACCACGAGCGGCTATCGGTTAGCTAGCTAACGGAAGTAGCAAACCATCACGCCAGCTCGGCGTGTGTAGACATCATCCGGCTGCACATCAGCAGTCACGATTAAAGACACACTTACTTACCCATGTGGTGAGTGTCTAACTGGACAATGGGCATTTCTTTGAGGGGAATGTGACCCGATCCGCCATCTCCGCAGCAGCCTAGACAACACGTAAACATCGCAGCCATTCTTGCCCCGATACTAGCTAAACATCCGGAAACAAACCCATACCGTCAAACCAAAGAGTTCTCGGCGTTAAAACATCAGGCTCCCCGAACACAACAGCGACACACAGCGGCGCAGGTCGGAACTACATAAGCCCCTGCTACCCAACTGTATCCAATCACAGTGGCTAAGATAGGCAGTTGCTCCTGATGGCATGGAAACAAGGGAAGAAAATCAAGGTCAACATTTCTCCACGTGACTATGTAACTATTGGATATCGATGTTACATAACCACGAGTGAGAATAAAGTGAGTTTTAGAAAATAGATCAAATGTTTAGTGCACACATGGTGAATCGGTCCTTTCACAGCCGAAGAGCACTCTCGCCAGAGCTCGGTAGCAGTGGGATGAAACATAAAGCCGACGAAATGTTGCTGATGAGTAATTTGTCTGCAGCCTCTGCTCGCTCGCGGTGCCCTGTATACCGCGCCACACGAAGTGCGACACGGCATTAAAGTTCACTGTTTATATCAGCTGGTGCAGCTGGGCGCCTTCACTTTCAACTGTTGTCGTGTTAAGTGTTTACAGGTGCGGCATTTATTGAGAAATACCCCCACGAGCGACTGAACCCCGTGTATAAAAAGCCCGTGGACTAAAAGCTAGTTGACAGGTTTTCACGCTGTAATGTTTTGCATAGCAACAGCCCCTCCCCCACCCGGCTGTCAGGGATCCTCTGCAAGTTATCCGGCAGCGACAAAAACGTAAACATCCCCAAATCTCAGAATTAAGCGGCCAAAACAACTGGAAATACCGCCGGCTGTCGCGTCGGCGGCGTTTTAGCACCCGTCCCGATTGACCCGTGCGGGAAATACAGACTTAATCGGCGCGTTTCGATTTTACGCGCGCCGCTCAAATGGTTAACTCCAGACCCGGAAAGGGCGAAGTCTGCACAGCAACAAGCGCCATGATTGCGTCGCACTGTGCGTCTCAGCAGCTGGTGAGTGATTCTTTTGGTCCAGTAGTTGCATGTTACTATGCGCTTGCAAAAAGCTGTCACAGCTCCACTTCAGCACCTTGCCAACAGGAGCAACGCGTACGCGAACGCGAAGCCCGTTTTGTCGATAATTTGTCGCAGTGGGTTGGTTAGGCGGCGGTAACTTAGACCTCGACTAGCTAAACCACTGTTCTGCTACTCTGTTATTCAAAGCTGGGAGGAAAATCGTTTGCTGTTAATCTACATTTTTACAGTTACGGACGATTTTGAGTCACATCGTCTGTTTGGCGACGCGGCTCTATGTTTCTTCCAATGGCAGCTGGTTACAGAGAGACATCGAAAAGCAGGATGTTATTTGACGTTAGATCTCCAAACGGAGCCTTTGGCAGAACTCGTGCCGAGCTTTTGCGCGGGCACGGCCACGCAAGTCAGTTTCACTTTGCGGATGGGAATACTCCACGCACGGCCGGAACGTGACCGCTAAATCTGTATCCTTTGCGATGCTACTGCAATTTTCGTGTGTCATTTGTTGCCTGTCCCTCTGAGTGTGGGTGCGTATTTGACGTCGCCTGTTTTGTGAAGTGCTGATGTATTGTGTGTGTGTGTGGGGGGGGGGGGTTCTTTATTTCAATTGAACACCGATCTGACGCCCTGGATGATGTGTTCACAGGATACCATGGAGCAGCTGGAAGAGGAACTTACGTGCCCGGTCTGCTGCGGTCTCTTCGAGGACCCGCGGGTTTTGCTGTGCTCGCACAGCTTTTGCAAGAAGTGCTTGGAGGGACTCTTGGAGGGGAACCGAGGTCCGGCTTTCAGAACGCCTTTCAAATGCCCCACGTGCCGCAAAGAGACCCCTCACAACGGCGCAAACAGCCTGCAGATCAACTACTCTCTGCGCGGAATAATGGAGAAGTACAGCAAAATAAGGGTTATGCCTAAAATGTCCGTTTGTAGACAACACTGCGGCCAACCTCTTAACATATTTTGCGCCACGGACTCAAAACTCATTTGTGGGTTTTGCGCGACAACCGATGACCACAAAGGGCATAAATTCTGCTCCTTGAAGGAGGCGTACGAAGGAGAGAAGGGGGCGTTTGAAGAGCTGCTTCGCGGGGTGGAGAGCTGGCGGAGCGCGGACATCCTGTCCTGCCTGGAGACGCTGCAAGCCAGCAAGAAAAGGGCGCTCCAGTCGGTGACCAAGGACGCCGAAAAGGTGACAGACTATTTCGACAAACTCCTCAGTTCAGTCGAATGCAAAAAGAACGAGATCCTCTCCGATTTCGAAACGCTGAAGCTGGTGGTGATGCAGGCATACGACCCGGAGATCGCCAAGCTGAGCGCGGCGGTGGAGGAGCAGAGGCTGGCGCTCGGCATCGCCGAGTCTTTCCGGAGCGTCGCCGACCCGCTGTGCTTTCTGCTGCAGATGCAGGAGTTTCGGGAGAAGTTGAGGCTCCTCAAGGAGACGCCGCTGCCTTCTCGGAAAGACATGGACGTGGGTCCCCTTGTGCGCAATTTCGATGTCAAAAAGTGGGACTCGCTGCGGCTCAGAGAAGTGGACAAGATCTCAGTCCCCCACGAGAGCGGCTCGTACCACGCGGGGGGCTCGCGCATGACGGCGCCCAGAGGGATCGCCTTATTTCTTATGTTGTCAGTGTCGACACTGCTCCTGCTGCAGCCGCGCGACCTCGCAGCCCGCGTGCCCTCACAGATTGAGCCGTTTCTCGCCGCGGTTTCGTCGCACCTCACCCACACTGGTGCGTACCTGCGGGAAATGAGTGGCAGGTGCGCGAGCTTAATGGGCGCAGGTCAGGAATGTATCGTTCACTTAATTGACTCTGCTGTCAGTTTTATTGGCAACTGTAAGTTGTTTTAATTACTAGCCTGTGGCATCTCTAGCCACGCACCCGCAGCTACAGATCGTCATCCAAGTGAGCCGTGAGGTGCATTACACTAGTGACAGATAAACACGTTTACCTAATTGTTTACCGTGTCTTTTGGTTTAGCCTGTTTTCTTTTTGCCCAAGCTCAAACCTCAATGAAGCCATATGATAAATCCTTAATCCACCGAGGCTGTAGGCTATACATCAGATGAACGCTTATCCATATTTCTTTACGCGAATGTGCAATCTTTTCTTTTTTTTTTTTACTACAATATGACACGTTTATACTTGTCCAAGATGACTTTGGGAAATAAAACTGAAAGATTCAAGTCACTCCCCTGTTTGTGTTTCTTTAGTGCGACAGGCCAAATCAGCCAACTGTTTCTAAGGACGCGAGCGAGCCTATAAACTAAGCAAGCGAATAATAAAAGAAGTATAGAGTGTGATCTCCGGCCTCTTCCACGCACAGTGCGTCCGCGCCACAGTGATGCTGCAACCTCTTCAAGGTTACAAACGTTGCATAACAGGGCCCGTGTGAAATATTCACCAGGCTGCACAAGAAAAAAAGAAATGCACACCGTCCTGTCAATCTGATGTTTTCACGAAACGTCACAAAACCGAAAGCTGTATTTCTCCCATCAGTCATGATTTATTTTTTTAATCAAGGCCATGTGGTTGTCACGCGTGCTGGGCAGTCACTGTATTTCGACACTTAATTTATTCGCGGAGGTTCCTGTGACTCATTCGTTGCACGACTTGTACTTGTACAGTGCATAGGCCTATTTTCTGCTATCCATCTAAATTAGTAGAAAACTGACTTGTAAGACTAAAATCAAAACAATTGCGTGGTCAGATGAAAGTTATTCCGATTGTTTGAAAGTCAGGGCAGCTCAGTGAGACGTTTGGCTCATTACCAACAATGTTTTCTTTAATTAAAACAGGTCAGAGCGAAATGACGAACAGTGAATTGTGCATTGATCATTTTATTTATTTATTTATTCTCCTAAGCAGAGGAGGAAAAAAAAAACACCCAAAACAAATCCCCAAACAGACCATAAAGTGAATCCGTGATGTCAGCACTGACCATAATTCAGGATGTACGTCATTGCACGCACGCACATATATATATAGCCTGTTACCAGGCAAATATAGGATGAAAATAAATGTACCACTCTATATTAATATTTTAATTGTCACAGCACGCAAATTTAAATATAGCCTGAGAAACCTTAAATCAATCCATATTAACAAAAACTATTGTGAATAAATGTGTATAAGTGAGACTTTTCTGAAAAAAATCACCATAAAGCCAGGTCGCACGCTCAGCCACTTTGCATGAAAAGTGGTCCTATGGTAAGTGTTAATAAAATAAACGTAAAAGTCACCATCTATTCAATCACTCAGGATGACTAAATGTCTTCATAATAAAGTTAAGCCATTTTAGTGTCCATTTGTCTAATCACATCACTGATAAGGTCCCGCACTCTTCCATCCCTTTACACTGTGCATGGGTCCGAGTGTGAAGCCGTTTTATTATCCCTGTGATTAAAGCATCCTTTTCCATGTTATTACCTACTGATGATACTCAATTTACACAAAAGTCCATTCTCACGTTTTTCTGGGAAATGTGGTTGAAATAAAGTTCAAGAGCAAATCAAACGGATGTATTATTCTACAATTATACAGGTAATAAAAATTCGCACGACTGATATTAAAGCATGTAAATATGTCTAAAAAGTCAAAAACAAAAAATGAAGCATACGACTGAATTTACATTTTAAGTGTAAGAGAAAATGAGGAATCTCAGGCCGTACATCACTTAAAAGAGCGCTCCCACGTTCTGACGTGCTGCTTTTCTACATACAAAAGTCAGTTTAAAATTAAAATACTGCACTTAAGAAAGCGTACAAGAATTTAATAATTTCCTAAATACATTATAATGAATATTGGAATTACACACACACAAAAGTTTTTTTTTTTTGTTCATCTTGCAGCCATGGCATTATTAAATATTATATTCAGGCTAATCATCTTTTAAATTAAAACAAATCGATAAAAACCTAAATATTATAAAATGTTTTTAGATGTGCATATTTTCCCGTTTGAAAAAAATGCAAGTTTTATGCTTAGGAAAAGAAAACAACTATAAAGCGCACTATTTTCTCTGCAACATCATTTTGCATAAATGTCACCTTTGTCAAATTTCCCAATTCCAATTAATTTCTAATTATAGTGGCGAAAACAAAGACGAGATTTCCGAATTATCCATAAAAAAGGCCTACAAGGCCAACTGGAAGAGGACTGCTGCAACGTGCGCTTGTTCAGTGGGCAGCAAAATATTACTGAGCCAGAAGAGATCCGTGGTCACCGTGAAAAATGTAATCACGGAAGTAGTGATTTATGTCACAAGTTTATTTCTTTCCTATATTTTCAGCAGAAGCCAGGTCTGGTCCGTGCGACTTTGTAAAACAAGTGTGACCCCTCAGACAGTTATCTGATTTGAAGATTTTTATTTTACCGTGTACGTTCACACGTGGTGTAAAATGTTATGAAAGCCAGAGATTTACCTAAGTTTGCCACATTATACCAAAGGCCTGGAAGACGACATGAATTCAGTCATTTTTATTGGGCACGTCTGATTTGGAATTATTGTCATCGGACGCGCTGGCACGACAGAGAAGCATTACGTTCGCATCAGAGCAACGCCGCTTAAAATGGAGGTTAGCCGTGCTACAGGGCAACATGTCATTCGTCGCAGCAGGTTTCAGTGGACATCAGAGTAGATCATAGGTTTGTAAGTATAAGGCGATCATCATACACAATAATCTAAATAGACTGGGTCAAAAGCGAGAAAATATAAAATAAACGACCCTTCAGGGTTTAGGATGAGCAAAGTCGGTCTTATGAAACATCTCGACTTTTAAAAACTGAATGCATTTTGATATTTCAAAAAGAATTCTCGTGTTTACAGTCCACTGCAAATAGATGGTAATTTTAATCCACCGCAAATCTGCCTGTCACGGCTCATGCTGAACAGGTCGGACATCCCAGTGATGCTGCAGCAAGGCCACGCAGGCCACCATGCGCACCAAGTCTTCTTTGTGGATGGCGGTGCCATTAAAGAATTTTCAGAGTCAGCAAAACTAACATTTTTAGTATTACTTGAATTAAATTCTAATAATATATATGGATAGCATTCGGTTAAACAGCACCTGTGTATCATCTTCAAAACACATTACAGACCAAAGTCACTTTCCATTTTTATTTCTCAAATTGTGCAGACATAACAGTGAAATGTAAAAAAGATATGGTGTGTACACAATTTAACTTTTAAGACAGTGTAGTGTTTGAGGTTGACTCAAAATCTGTGTAAACAAAGTACCTGTAAGCATCTCTCAGGCGCTCACCGCCGGGACGGTCCGAGTACACTCAGAGGTCGGTTGCACTGATTGTGAGTGGTCAGCTTTGCTTCAGCAGCACGATCAATACTGGAGGCTTCAGCTAGAGTCTTAACTCCAATATTTACGTGCTGCTACAGTAAGGCGACCAGCAAGTGAGGAATGTTAATCCCACCAACTTCTTGTCTTCACAAAAATTGTACATCTGGCATTACTTGAGACGGTGAAGATGGTTTAAAAAAGAAAAAAGAAAAAAGGAGGCCACTTTAATCATCACTGAAAAGGGCAACAGGTTGGAGAGCTGCAAATGAGAGGCAGGTTGTGTGTTCAGGCTTTGCTGCGGCAGCACAGTATGGCCTGCATCTCAGTGTAACCCACAAACCATTCCGTGCTGCTACAGCATCACCAGAACTGCAGTTGCGGTCCCTCCGCTTCTGCCTCTCGTCATCTTCCGCGTTATTTTGCTCTCTCTTCGTCCTTTTCGTCCAAGCCGCATGTTCACGGGTGGATACGGACTTATTGCCTATTGTTTATCTACCTAAAAAGATGTTCGGTTGATCACCAGCATCTTTTGCAGAGTTAAGTCTTCTGTCCACTCCGACGGGCGGGCAAGGGAGGTTCAGCACCTACGACACGCACACACAAAAAAAGACAATGCAGTTTAATTTAATTCAGCAATATACTGAACAACCTTTAAAGTGCAGTATATGTCCACACGTATGTGGACACCAGAGTGCCACACTCAAATACCTCTCATTTCAAAACCATGGGAAATGACTATGCTGCTGTAAAAGTTCTTTTGATAAAACCTTCAGCAAGATTTTGAAACCTGGCTGCAAAGAGCTGCATTGAGGTGGGGCGATGAGGCCTGGCTCAATGTCAGCTTCCAATTCATCCCAAAGCTGTTGGATGCGGTTGAGGTCAGGGCTGTCTACAGGCCAGTAAAGGTTCTTCTGCATAGAGGTTCTGTAATTTCAATTTAGAAATGGTTTCAAATAACCATAACATGCTTAATGCTCTGTATTTACAATTTCACTCTTCTTCGAATCCAGTCCTGGTTTGCTACACAGCCTGCCCTGAATATATAGCAGAATAAGGGATAGCTAAGGGATAGCTCCTACGGTGGAAACAATATTGACTAATCAATCCCAGTGGAAACATTTCTACCGTTACACAGTATATACACGGTCATATCACCCAACCCTACTTCCACAGAAAAACATTTCTTTAGGGATCTTGCTCAATGCACATGGGGCCTGTCGTGTTGCAACAAGAAAGGGCCTTCCCCAAACTGTTGCCACAACACTGGAAGCACATTGTCTAAAATCTCATGTATGCTGTAACATTAGGATTCCCCTTAATTGGCAGCCCATCGGGACACAGATGTCCACATACAAGCCACTAAATGCACTCAATTAATTTCACATCTCGAGTCCAAGGACTTGTGTAGACTATTCTTATCTCAAACATAACAATTGGTTGAATCACACAAGTTTGTCAGCTAAGCACTGTGAAAACAAGGAGGCAGGTTGACAGGGGGGAAAGAAACACCAGTCTGTACTTTGCATGACTCAGAATATCACAATTTCTAAAAGGAGTCACTGTCTCACTCAAAATACTGTGGCATTTTCATGCCCAGTAACATATATTAGTGCAATTGACACCCAAGTGTAAAGTGAGCATTTTTGTCTGAGCTACAAAGATGGTTGCTTGTCAGAGAAAGTGCAGTAACTCATTCAGTGGTTGAGCACTCTTAGGTTACAAAGATAACTACTGCTCAATTGTGCTTAGCTATGTGTGCCACCCAATAGAAACCACTGCAACCTAGAAAGAATTTGGCAAAATCTAAAAAACTAAAAGAATTCCTAGAAAAGATTTTCACCATGGAGAACCAAGCCGGAAAAAATGCACTTTAAGCCTTTTAATGATGCAAGAGTGTCTAGTTATTGGAGACAGCAAATCCCAAGTGACAAGAGATATTTTGTGTGTTCAAGTGTCATTTAACAAATCACTGCAACCCAATCAGTAGCAGAGGTGTTGTTCAGTAGCTGACACATGCCAAAGAAAACAATTGAAAGACAGAATTAGCCCAATGGAGGAATCAATAAAGTAGCATAAAAAGACAAGAACAAGACAAGAATGGGTCAACTTTTACAGAAAGAAGTTTTAGGCTGTCCTGGTGAACATTAACAACATATTTAAATCTTAGAAATAAATCTTGAACTAAACCAGTTTGTAAGCACAGGTGTTAAAACAAACGTTATATTGATAATAATCCTATAGGAGATGGGGTCCAACGAATGTGTTGCCACTAGAGGTCCCAATGGACCTATAATTATGACCTTGGTTTGAAATGGACCTGATAGCCTGACCCTGTTTACGTCTCTAACATGCTTCCCTTCCAAAAAGACACTGACAAGACATGCAGTACTTCTCTCTTTCAGAGTCCAGTGCAGCTCAGAAATGACTGATTAAAAAAAAAATGTTTTAAAGTAATTTCATTAATTTGCTTGAGAAATTTAACTATTAACAATTTGTGACTTTTTTTCTTCTGCCTGTTATATTTTTGTTTTGTGGTAATGAAGCTGAAAGATAACATTTGAGGGCCACCTGCACAAACATATTACTTGACTCAGTTGTACTGTCAGACCATTAAACGCAGAAGGTAAAACTGGGAAAGGATACATTATTTTGGTTGTTTCTTGCATTTACCAAGTTGCTTTTTGGAAGACGACTTGTGTCCCACAAACACCAAAAGGCAGATTTCAAAATGGTCCCTGATCTTAATTACATGACCATGTAACAATAACATAGCTGACCAAAAAGGAGCCACAAATTGTTCACTGTGATAGGCTGCACATCCTGAGTAACAGCTGACTGAAAGGGCAGAAGTCAATCCAAAACCTGTGCTATGCTTTAGAAAATGGTAGGCTGTTACATAAACGATGCAATTGCAGGCATAAAATTTTCATCAAGTTATTATACTAAAACTTTTATAAACTTCACCTCCAGTGCCGTCATTACCTACATTCATCACTGCGAAGGCTTCATCTTCTAAAAGCCTCTGTGATATTTACTCAGTCTGGCAAAGGCTCCGTCATTAATAAGATTTGCTTTCTGATGTTAATACTATACCCAGTGATAACAGTGATGTAAAAGAACAACAAAAAAACACGTTTTTTCCAGAAATCCTAAGATGGACACTGCATATTTTATTAATAATACTCACAATATACGATCTGACTCTTCTTTCGATCTCACTATCTGTAATGCATGTAGTTCTCTGTGATAGACATTAATGACTGCAGTTGAAAGTTGTTAGGCATGCAAAGGTAGAGAACACAGGTGCGGCGATGTTGTCCGCAGTCAGACACACTTGACAATGGTAGTAGCAGGGTGGGAAGACAGTGAGGAAAGCATGCATGACATTTATAGCAACATAAAAATAAAAAAAATCTTACACCATAGCATGGAAAACATGTTAAAAGCACACCTAGTGTGAAAATGAAACACTTAAATAAAAAAAAAATTAAAAAAACAATGTTTACATTTAGTGCCAATTTTACAATTATTTCTAGCATCTCAAAAATACCTATTTTGCACCTACTGAATGACTTTTTTTTTTAAATAAATCTATTAAATTGGTGCAAGACACTTAATGGGGTAACATTTAGTTGCACATGGTATCAAAATGTCAGACACCACCACTGTCTTATTGTCAGATATGTGGGGAATGACATATTCTCCTGGGTCCAAATCTCCTGTGAGGGTCCTCATCAAATAATAGTATTTACATAACTAATGCCAAATCATCCGAACACTTTTTTTTAAACACATGTTCTCTGTAGGGTTGCAGGTGGGATGGGTGTTTACACTTGTAGAATTAATAATAAAATAATTTATTATAAAAAATGTTTGTTGCATCTTTTCCCTAATTGTAAGCTAAAATTAGACTACAGCCAAGGCAGTTAAAAACAGCTGATCCCCCCCCCCCCCCCCAACACATACACACACGAGCGGATACTGTTATCGACACAATGCAAAGTGGGAAACACAACGTACACCAACTTGGATTCAAATACAGAAAATGTTCCCAATCATTTCCTTATCTTCCATGTTACGTGTACATGTCTTTTTAAAAATAGCTTATCTAATTTAGAGGCAGATACAGTATTGTATGAATTAAACTGAAGTAGAAGTCATGAAACAACAATTTCACCATGTCCATCCTAATAAATGACATAACAAAAATGCAAAAAGGAACTAACCAGGTAAACGGTGTGTTTTCCTTTTAAGCTGATCATTTCTTTACAAGCCTATGTGGAATTGTTCACATCAATGACTCTAACCTCTCCCCATTTTTCTCCCTCTCCTTTAAGGAAGCATGCCCAGACATGTCACCTTCCCCGCTCAGCCTTGTTAACCCATTCCTGTGACATTTGTTCTCCATACAATGGCCTCAAAGAGTCACCTGACCCCGAGGTTGAAGGTCAAGTAACCTCCTATACCCCATTGGGTATAAGGACATGGACATGACAACCCATCACCTCCACAGAAGTGGTCTGGGCCAGCCTCTTCTGGTCTGCTACACCGTCTTCTGCCTTTATAAGCACAAACTAACACCACATCAACAATGACAGCCTAGGGGGTTAAAAAAAAAAAAAAAAAAAAAAAAAAACC
>JAVQJD010081713.1:0-14563 GCA_036023655.1 Nannoperca australis | reverse complement strand
GAGAGAGAGAGAGAGAGAGAGAGAGAGAGAGAGAGAGAGAGATGTTCTCGACCTGCTCTATGTGAGAAAGTTATATGGCGTTATATAAATAAAACTGACTTGGATTACTCTCTGCTGGCAATGAAACCAATGCCTTTAATGACCACTTCCTGTAACAAGCTCCCCTAGGTCTACTGTCAGATTATCCAATAAAGGCAGAATGCCACAAAAAGTGGGCCTTCGCGGATGTTGATGCCTACTAGACTGCATAGTAATAAGTCTAACAGAACTCACCTCCAGGTCATCCTCCACGATGACCACAGTAGACTGCGAGAACGTATTGAACACTTGGTTGAGTGCCCAGCGATAATGTCGGGCAATTTTGTAGTAGCCTTGGAATTTCCTGTGCTCTGGCCGCACTCTGATGTCTGACAGGTCTGGTTGGCTTATGTGTGTCACTTGATCTCCATATGAGCCAATCACACGAGCTGTCTCGATGTGGCCACAGTCCTGGCTGACGATGATTGGATATAGTTTTGGCGAAGGGCGGTACTGTATAAGTCTGTCGAGGCTCCGTTTTACCGTCACTCTGTCACAAGCAATAACTAGAATGGGAATGATAACTTCTGGGCTGGCAACCGAAGTTGCCAATTTAGTGTTCTTAACAATCTCTTCCTTCATTTCAATGGTGTGGTGCTGTTCTAACATAGAGTCTGAAGCTATTGTATGAACAGGCTTTTGTGTAAGTTTTACTTCATTTTGATCTCTGCCATCCACACTGTCTTTATGAGGAAGTGGAGGCATCGGCGGCTGTTGGACAACATCTTCTTTGACTTCTTTTGTTTTATCCGCTTCTCTTTTCCCGACATCTTTCTGCCGAGCCCACACTGCCCTGTGACTTTCAATCTGCTTCAGTAGCTTTTTCTGGGTCTCGAGCTGAATTTCAACCTCCTCTGCGAGCCGGATCACCTCCCCGGCCAGGTTGGCCCCGCCTCCTTTCCCTCTGCCCCACTCCTCCTTTCCTCCTGGTTCGGCTCCACCAACTTCCCCAAGGCGGCCGATGGGAGGGCGACCCCAAAGATAAAGTAGAAGCAAAGCATTCCAGGCGACAAACAGGAAAGCACCGCATAGTATAAGAGAACCTTTCTTGCGAACCATGGCCCAATGACACTAGAAAAGGGATGGGGTAGTGGAAGAGGCTGCAGGCAGGGAACAAGTGATGGGACCAGAGTAAGAATAAGGACAGGCAAAAAGTTCAGATCCGGTCACATTGTAATTATTTCAAATATTAGTCATACTATCTTTTGGTCAGGAGGGTGCCAGGAGGAGAATTGTCCAACTTAAAATTAATTTACATGGTCCTACTGTGGGATGCATGCATTCCATGAAATCCCATAGCGATGGGGTCCTGAGCGACTCTCAGAAGTTCAGCAAGGGGAGGTTGCAAAAGTACAGATGAAAGTTAAAAAAAGGGAAAGGTGGGGTCACTTTGGGTTGAGGGAATGTAACTTCTTGGATGTTATCCTTTGGCCATTATCCTGAAAACAGAGCAGGAAAACAAATCAGCAGAATGGCCGCAGCTCATTTGAACTTTATATAAAGAAGCAGAAAGCATTGTTCATTTCAGACACCTGTTCTGTACAAGAGAGAATAATAATAAGCAGTTTTGTACTTGTAATCAGTAGCTATTAATTCAACTATAGGCCTGTATCTGTAATCTATGAAACAATATACATTTGTATATTTTTCTACATGCATAGTCGGATAAAATTGCAGTTGAATGTTGTTGAGGGTTCTTCCAGTGTTCAAACCAGTCAGTCAGAGAAAAGTCAACTTTGGGCTCATGCATAATCATGGCATTCATTTGGTTCACATGGTCCCTGCTTTTCTCAGATTTATCACTGTAAACTGCATGTCTTTGAAATTGTTGGTAGTTGCAGCCCTAGTGATGACTTTTTTGATGATGAATGAATTAAAACCGAAGAATCGTCATTTATTATGAAAATAATTCTCATTTGCAGTCCTACATTGGTCTGTCCACAAAATTTGTGAATTCCTTTCCCCCTGAGACTTAGGGCAGAATAATGTGAACAGGGCTGGGTATGGAACCGCAATACTTTTTTGGTAACAACCAAAATGTGTCCAGTTGTCCGTAGCACCAAGACTCAGAAGTGTCAAAAGCATCAAAAGCCTGGCTTTGGAAGTCCAGTAAGATTAGTAATCTTTGTTTCTTATTCTTGATCAGTAAGTCTTTAACATAATTTGAATCTAATTTATTCAGGCTCTTGTAGATGTTTATAATGCTCTAAATGAGGTATCGGGATGCAGGACATCCTGCACATCTCACATCATGTGATGTTCAGTGTTTTACTTAGCAGCTCATAAACAGCTGTAAAATGTTCAAGAAAGCCTTCCTGCTACAGGATGCACAATGATTTTTAGGCCATTTTATTTCTGTTTTCCTTCTAAAGTAGTAAGTAGATTGTTTTAATGAATGTGATTCACTCTTCTACACTGAAGCCAAAACTTGAAGTCACTGAAGGTATGGACCAGATGCTACTATGATATTTGGGTCATTCTGTGCCAAATCTGTTTGGATTTTAGATTTTGTTCATACCTTATGTAAATGCTATTTGAAGAACAACACGTGTCCGCCTGTTAATCACAGACCTTATTTCAGGCAGTCTAACCAAAAACCCATTAAAGAAACCCAATGACTTCCAGACAAGGGAACCGGAAGTGCAAACAAGCCGACTCATTTCTGGGGTTCAGGACTCATTCCTACAGAATTCCATTTAGAGTCTGTCAATACCTGATGCACAAAGTCCCATGAACATACAGGCTTATACAGGGAAACTACTACTAGTGTCAACAGTGTGATAATAGGATGATGAAGGTCACACTGACTTGTCCACAGGAGCTCCACAGCATTAGAAAAGCCTAAACCACTTAGTGCTGATAAATATAGGCCTGTGATAATCTCGTAAGGATGGATGTTTGACTACAAGGACCAAACTCTCTGATCAGTAATCAATCTCTAGCTGGCCGTCACTGCTCTTGGATGGGACAAACTCACTTTTGCCAGCTATTAACAGGTCAAACTTGTTAACCGTCATTACCACCGCCCTGCAAAGACTTTTGTTCTACCCACTGACACTGTTTGAGAAATAGCTTGTAGAGCAGTTGTGTGTTGACTTTGTGGACAGATCCAAACGGAACCCCATTATAACACACTAGCATACATACATGTATGCCTGAACTCCTTTTTATGCAACAGTGACAAATAAGGCAAATAAAGAAATGGTTTTGAACACATGAACATGGTTCTCAGTAATATAAAAACATTCTTAATAATGGGAATAATAAGCCTGGCCACTGAATGTAGATGTTTTTCATTTGGATTATTCAATGATGTGCTACTTTCCTACTACCTTGTTTTGTCCGACCAACAGTCACAAGCCCATCAGACAAAGGAGAGCAGCACACCTCATTTGAGAAGCTGGAAGCAACACTTTTTGCTTGGAAAATTACTCAATGATTCAGTGATCAGAATAGTTGGTGTTTAATGTTCATTTGTCTGTCAGTAATTGATTCATTGACAAATCATTTCAGCTCTACGTCAAACAAAAAAAAATCTGGTCAAATGCATTTGATTGAGAAATGTAAAATGTGTTTTTCACAGTTTATGTACTGTTGCCAGGTCCACCTAGGTAAAACTAATGCAGTCCAGTAATACATCCTCCTTCGTGAAGGTTCTAATGTTCACTTTTTGTAATATCAATGAGGGTCTGCTAATAACACAAACACCTCTCAGTATGATCCAGTCCAGTTAAACAGCACCACTAACTAAAATGACCATACAGCTCAATCAACACCTCTCTAAACTGTTTCAACGACATCTCTTCATTTAATGCACGGCTGTTCAGTTAGACTACACGGACGTGTTTGGAAAGAGGTGATAATGAGAAAGGACTCAAATCATCATCTTGACAAAGAAAGGGGCAACGTGAACACTTTGAAGCCGTTTGTCTTTACTTCACAAAGAAAGTACATGCAGATAGTAATGTTGAGCAACAATGGATCAATGAAAGTAGAAAAGTTCAAATGTGAGGGGAAAGAAAAGAGTCCGACACCGTCAGAGTAGAGAAGTGCCAAGTAGTAGAAGTCAAGTCTCGAGTATTTAGTAGTAGTAGAGCTAATGTATCCGTACCTGAAGTGGGAGCTGCCTACAGATCTCTCGTGTCTTCCGTTCAAGACGGTGCTAAGTTCAGCTTTGCAGACAAGAGGGAGGGAACTGTTGCTCTCCTCACAAACGGTACCAGCAGAAAGCATATTCTTCGTTAAGCCCTCCTCCCTCCATCCGACAACGTGGGGCTGCAGGAGCACTGTGGAACCTGCGGCAGCTAACAGATAATACTTCACTGACTACACTGGAAAGCAACGAGGTCTAGTAGGCGACGCCTCGGAGTTTGCCAACACTAAATATTTGCAGTTAGACACTGATGGAAATGTCCACACTGCAGACAGAGGGTCACCGGAGGGGTCGAGACGAAACCCAGCTGTTCCGCTTCACACACTTCTTTTAAGCTGTTAAGCTAGCTGGCACAAAACTACCAGCTAGCTAAGTTAAGACACGGGGCACAATGGCTGTTCAATGTGCTTTGTAATTTCTGAGCATCAGAACGCATCCATACAGAATGTCTTAACTAATGCTAACAGCTGACGAGCTGTAAGCTAGCTGGCTAACGTCGAGCAGCAGCAGAGACGGTTTTTTCCATTCTTCAGCCGTCCTGACCAAAGGCATGGCTGTAGCAGCTGAAGCCAGTCTCACTCACCTCTCACGCCGTTCTGAACGAGTCGGTGCGGCTTGCATCTTGAAAGGAAAGGAGACTCGCGTCAAGCTGCAACATTGATCGGCTAACTGGCTAGCTAGCTGCCGTTTGCATTCCCGTCGGTGTCACATTCACAGCACATCTCTGTTTGTACACAGCGGATCCAGTGTTGCCTTTATCTCCCCCTCTGGTTCCCATTATTCCGCCGGCTCTGCTCTTAAACCAATACCAGTAGCCGCTAATGTTAGCATTCTACGGTGCCTGCTCCGCTACTAACGTTACTCTGGCAATGGCTTGTGTCCACAGTGGCATTTAGCAGAAAAGTCCTTTCCTCTGCCCTGGTCCACTTTATTATACTCCACGGGTCCACAGGCTACCTCTTCTTATGTATGATGATGACGGCATTTTTCATTCAGCTACACAACACTACACTTCCGGATTATTGACCCGACACGAGTCGAATCAGCCCGAGCAATTTCAGTTCTTTCTATAAA
Organism: Nannoperca australis; assembly: GCA_036023655.1. NCBI lineage: Eukaryota > Metazoa > Chordata > Actinopteri > Centrarchiformes > Percichthyidae > Nannoperca > Nannoperca australis. Next base: position 9,258 of record JAVQJD010081713.1, on the reverse strand, counting down.
CCCGCACACAGACGTGTCCCATTGTAAACTCATGCCACATTGATTTTAAACACTTTCATCAGTTTTCCATAGAGACAGAAGATGTCGAGATGTCCTGACTTATTCCCCAGAAGAAACCCAAAAGCATTTTTAATTGTAACCTCCTATTCTATTAATATTATCTATCTACATTATTACACAACAGAAAAAAAAAATGTTTAACAGTAAATTGTATTTTATTATGCGAAGACAATCCAGCGCCTTGATGTAAACATTATCTACTTGACTTGCATCACTAATGTATAATGTATGTTCAATTTATAGCTGTTGAGTTGAAATCATCTTCGATCTACTCGACCAATTCCAAAACCTTTGGTAAATATTAGTCATTTAGAGTTTAAAAAAAGTTTCCCTTCAACAAAAACATTTATGTCCCTTTCCTTGGATACCTGCAACCTGCCACAACTCCATCTACACGCAAGTTAATTATACAGTCCAGTGCTGCATTATTATTATTAACAATGATATTATGCAACATCTCCTTCATTCAAGCAGTGTAGAGATCTCCAACTCAGACAGCATGATATATAATTCACTTCTGATGTCCAGCAGTCTGTAATGTATACTGTAATGCCCATTGGCTGACATTATTCTGTTGTTTGAGTGTCTCGCAGAACCTTCAGCTGGTCCTCAATGGTCTCCAGTTCCTTCTGCAAGGATAACATCTGAACACAGGACAAGGACGGAGCACAAGGAAGGGTTAAAAATATAAATCACATTAACATCGTCATACGTTTGTCTAATTGTAGGCTTAACGCTGACTTTGTCACTTTGCTTGAGATGGTATTGCACCAGTTTATGTATAACACTAGTTGTGGGTTGCTCTTGTATAGTTTATATTTTATTCTATACTTCTAATTTTATTTGTACATTTCTCTATTTATCTGTACTTATAGTTTTAAAGTTTACATACACAAGAACATGTATATCGTGGCAGTTTGTAAGTATTATGTCACTGCCACCATCAGGAAGAAAACACAAGCTATCACTTGCTGCAGAGAGAAAATTGGTCAGGATGGTCAAGAGTGAATGAATGAATGAAACACAGGTGTCCACAGTTAAGCGTGTTTTACATCGCCATGGGCTGACAGGCTGCTGTGACAGAATGAAGCCCTTGTTCCAGAAGTGACACCTAATGAAGGAGGAGGATTACCTCCAAGGTGCTCAGGAAAACCTAAAATCATCAGGTAGGAAAGCTACCTTAGTGCTTAGTGCTCACCTTACTGTCCAACAAGACAATGACTCCAAACAAGTTTGTCAAGAAGAGTGGTCAAAGATTCAGGCAGAAGCTTGCCAGGAGCTTATGAATGGATACCAAAAGCGCCTAATTAAGGTGAAAATGGCAGAATATTATTGTCCAAAGGCAGCAGTACGTCTTCTTTCCAAAGTGTAAAGCAGTATAGCATTCTCAAGAATTTTCCTCAAAACGTAAATAACCCACGGCAGCTCCCCTGCTCCTTACTGCCCAGTGCTTACCTTACTGTCCATTTGCTGCCTGACATGAGCAGGAACCTTGGTCAAGTAGTCTGGAGATTGGACCCTGCAGAGGATTTCCTCCAGCTTTGGAACAAGCTTGTCTCTGCGCTGGGAGAGCTGCAGGATCTGTTTGTCAATGTTCATTTCACTCTGAGAAAGGAAATCATATAATACTGAATGTTAGACATGATCAACATCCTCATCGCCACCATGAAAACCTAAGATACTGATGTACACACGTGGTTGTGGATGACAAAGCTACATTCCATGTCATTCCACTTCCCACTTTGTTTTTAAATTACTTGGGAGTATACCATTTGTTAAAATTGTTTTTTTATTTGTGGTGGTGGGAGGTGGTCTATTTGCACTTCACATGGGCAAATCACTGACACACCTGTACTCTATGCAGGACACTGCACAATATGTTTGTAATATAGGCAATGTAGTAAACCGTTTTCAGTTACTGTAACTTGAAATGTTTCAGTTTAACTGAGCTACAGTAACGATACCTTGTCCATAGGGAGCTTACTTTAGCTTTGTCTTGCCCAGCAGCAGCAGCAATCTAGTTTTAGTGGTGCATCAAAAAGCACAGTTTGTCCTTCTTTATTGGACAGGAGTGATTCACTTGTCAAGGCATTGTAGCCAACACTGTGTGATGCATGTCAAAACACCCACACCTGTTGTGTTCTATGTAAAATTGCACACACTACCAGTGTGTATACGTCAAACCTGCACATAACTCTCTAGAAAAGCCCCTATTTTATTATGTTCACTACGAGGGATTGATACATGATGCCTTGACTGCTACTTCTGTCTTTATGGTCCGTCTGCTGTGTGCAGTGGAATTTGGTAAACGACACAATTCTATGCAATCTGGTCAGTGGAGTTTTACTGCAAAGAGGGAGAAATGTGGTCAAGGAAGAAATAGAAGAAAGCAGCAGATGGGTAAGCAGAGACAATAAGCACATGGAATCTTGGTTCAGGCCAAAAGACTGAGAAATGATGAGGGCTACAACTATCTTGTTTTTGCATTGTAGATTAATGTCAATTATTTTTTGACTCACATTTAGTCTTCTAAATGTCAGAAAATAGTGAAAAATGCCCTCCATAATATTGGCACCTGTGAACTTCCATATATTTGTGATTATGAGAAGTGCTTAAGGGGTGAAGCAGAAGGAAGTTGATAAATACGTGAACATGAAGATGTAGCTGACATGTGTGGTCCACCACACCGATGAGGCTTCCTTCAGGTGGAGGAGTGGAGTGGACAAAGAGGAGGTTGTCGGCTCTATCAGGACTATATATGTGGAGGCTGGAGATCCGGCTTAAAGTCCAAACAGCTGACTCAAAGTGAAGGAGGACTTGGGCCTGGCTTGGAGAACACACTGCCCACACTGAAAAACACAACATAAAATAAAATACTTTCACCACATTTTAACTAATCCATGCATGTATTCATTTACCAATAAGACTCATATATTTAGTTTTTTGGATTAATATCTAACATTCATCCATGAAGTGTTATTTTTGAAATACTTGTTTTCAACTGTTTAATGACTTACTGGCAGGTTTTTCTTTGGTCATGCCACACTGGGCTCGTAGTGAGCGGGCCACGCGGATCACTTCCTGAACCAGCAAGAAATCTCTTTCCTCTTCAGGGAAATTCCAGTGTGCCTGGCAGGATGCAGAGGTTACAAAAAAGAACACATCAGCTAAAATACGTGGAAAGTTGAAAATCCAGCCAAAAATAACTAGGTATAAAAACCAAGAAGATTATGTTTAAAAGAACAAACTAGCAGAGTAATAACTTCAAGTTTACCATCTGTTTTGCCTGTAAAGTGGACCAGTATATAATTTCTAACCCATGTTGTACAATATAAATGTCCAATGCTAAATATACCTACACCAAGTGTAGAATGACTTAGGCTTCAGCATGACTGAATATCCTATTTATTTGGGCCCCATGTAATGGGCCCATAATGGCCTTTCAAGAAATAGTACTGTGTGTGTAACCAAGGTACATTAGACAATTCCAAAGAAAAAAATACCCACACACTGACAAAAAAAGGAGAGACATTTCTTCTTGACAAGTTATTTTGGATACGTAGTGATGTGTCCTTTTTGCATCTAAAGAACATCCTCAAGCAACAGTCCTCCTTCTCTGCAGCTTAAATTATTTCTGAGGTCAGTCCAGTTGCTACACAGTGAACTTGAGATAGAGATCTGACGCAGTTGCCGGCATTGTCTAGTTGGTAATCAGCAACACACTCCCAAATCCACACATGTACTGCTTTATGTTTAGAAGGCTGCAGATTCTCTATTCTCAAAATGATAATTATTTTATCAATATTCTGTTACTAGATAACACATACAATTTCAACAATATTCAAGTTTATAGATCAACACCAAACACCTTCACTTTCTAATGTTTATCATTTTTTCTTTGTCATGCACTATGACCTTCACAGTCACCAGATTTCAACTCAATTGAACACCAATGGGAGATTTTCGAGCCAAATGTTGGACAGCGACCTCCACCAATATCATCAAAGCATCAAATGAGGGTATATCTATCTAATATGCCGACCGGCTTCAAGTGCTACAGAAGAAGAGATAGAGAAAGAGTTTTCTGTACTGGAAGATGTCAATGGGGAGGTTGTTCCACCACCAGCAAACAGTGGTGATTTTGTTGAGCAGAAGCTGGGCCCTTGTAGTGTGGGAGTTGCAAGCTGGGGTGTAATGGTTTGGAATTTCCTCCCTGTTAACTGAATGAGGTTACACTGGATGAGGGTATGCGGTAACAGGTGTAATTTTACGTCAGAAGATTCCACCATGAAACCGCTGGCCCTTTTCTTGTAGGTCTGTTGTGCCAGAGGGTCTTGAGGGTATATGCGGAAGCATTCCCTTGGATGACAGGGACAGACAGACAGACCTCTGTGCACCTTCAATGGCTTCCTCTGAACTCCCCACCATGCTCTGTGGAAGGCAAAGCGGACCCCTTAGCTGCCCAGGTGTGTGTACCAGTGTGAAGAACTGAGACGTGACAATCACAACTGTCTTCAGCTTGGTGGGTTGTTGAGGTGCAGCATTTGAAACATATTGTTAGAATAATGTTTATAATTATCACATACTCTTTCTGCATGTCTGCCTCTGCATAGAAAGTATTGCTGAGAATTCAGGAACTTGGTGAACATGATGTGAGTTGATGTCACTCACACATATATGTATATTTATCCGCTTTACACTTCACTGTCTAGACATTAGTATGAGAAGATGTTCTGTTTAATGTGAGGTAATAATAGTGTTGCCGTTTGTATGCCCCCCCCTTTTTACACCCAAATGGAAATAAAAGAGCAAGGTCACGGACGGAGTGCAGAGCAGATTGATGTGGGACTTGTGTGCACTCTGTCTGTTCTCCTTGCAAGTAAAAACCATATAACCTTGTCTTTCTCTTCTTTGTGTGATGAATGTTTAGGTGCTTAAACCTGACACATATGAAATGCTTCTCTGTAGCTCCTGCACTTATTTAGGGAGTGTGGCTTTCTGTGAATGGGACACTGCTTGTCTGGGTACTCTTGAAGTTTGTTTTCGTGGTCTGGTGGGGGGTTCCAACAAAAAAGGTGGGTTTGGAACCTGATATACTCCCTTTTGTACTTTGAAACCCAGGTTTTTGCAGTCACTGGTAGTCTTAGTTCTGGATTGTTGGGAAGTTCTCCAGTCTTGTAAAAAGAGCTGTTTCGATGGCCACAGGAGAGCCTCAACTCTTATCCAGTTGTTGCCACTCCATCTTCAGGCCAGTAGCTGGGTAGCTGACGTGGACTGCTCTGATTTTCTTTGTGTGCAGCAGCAAATTCACACCAAGTCACTTGGTGAGTAGATCTAGCTCTTCACTGGGTCTGAGGTTCTCTATGGTGTCACAGAAGCCAGCTTTCCAAGAAAGGGTAATTTTCTGGTCGTTTGTCAAAACATCTTTACCCCTGATAGGATGAGGTCTTGACAAGCAAAGAAGGTAACAAGATCAGACACATCAGAAGATCTGATTGTGGGCACATGTGGCGGATCACTTTTGTTGATGTGGTGTGGTAGAAAGGGGTTGGAGAGGGGCTTATAGTCTGGGGTATCTCTGATAGTTGTAGTCTTTTAAAAGTGACAAAAACTAATATAAATTTGAATCAAAAATACTTAAATTAAAATCAAATCTGGTGCAAAAACTAATACTAGGTCTGTGGATTATCCAGAGTAACAGGGACATGGTTTCTGATGAGTCACACTGATACTGATTTCTGATGGAAGCAAAACAAATGAAATTCCATTCACCTCCAATTTATTGGGTTGGCAGCAGATTTCTTAAAACCTGAACAAACTAAATAAGAACCATCTGCATGGATAGATCCCATTAGAGATCAGTCAGAAAATATGTTGTTTTGTGTGGTCTGAACCCCAGTGTAAATATTTCCATTGTATAAAACTGGTGAAGGAAAACCTGTGGTTGTGAGGAGGTTTGATGGTTGTAGTCCTACCAGCTGAGAGGAGTGGGGGTACAGCTGTAAAGACAGGCTGGTCTGGGCAGCAGCTCCAGGTCTGAATGGCTGGAGTCTCTGCCAAAGTTCCTCTGTGATAAAGGGCATGAAGGGGGAGAGCAGGGCCAGAGACATAGACACACAGTGATAGAGGACACTGCTGGCCACCTGGCTCGCTCTGCCACTGTCCTCTGTGTCAGTCTGTTCTACTGCCTCCTCATCCTGCTGGACCAGCACAGGCTTCACATACTCCTACAGGACACACACCCAAATCACAAACACTGGTTACATTTCCACAAAGGCGTTACTACTGTCAGCTCAACTTAAACACTCTGCTTTTATTTAGGTTAATCTGTTTAGATCAGACCCTGTGACAAAGCCTCCCTTTCTGCTAATAATAAATCATGCTATGTGAAAGTTATGCTCCTCACCATATAGACATCACACAGGCTGTGGACCCAGAAGGAGTACAGGGCAGATGTAACTATATGCAGCTCGTAGGCTTCAAATGCCTGCTCACACTGTACCAATGTGCTGTAGAGTCTGGAGCAGATCCACCGGTCCATGCTGCTCAGAGGAGTCGTCTGAAATTGGAAAAGGGAAAAACTGCAGCTTAAAGCAACATTAGATTCCTATCCAAAAAAAATCACACCTTATTAACCTAAATCTCATAGTGCAGTTCAGCTGGGCTTCCTTCATTTTCACTGATTTGTCTGATTCACTGTCAAATTTCAATACCATAGGAAATTCAAGTGGGTACTGCTACAATTCAAAGTTACCCAAAAAAGGGTAACCTCCATTTCTGCCTGAGTTGCTACAGTATGTGCTATACCTGGCAAATTACAGTATGTGCTCTATGGCTATGGGTCATTGTCTATTATCATTCATTATCATCAGGAATAGTTTTGGGAAATACAGTAATAAGCGTGTGAGTAAGTGTGAGATGTTCAGATTGATATCGATGTCATCCCTGTGTACTACTGGAAGCAAGGGGAAACAGCTAGCCTGGCTCTGTCCAAGGTTCAAAAATACACCTACCAAATCCTCAAAAGCTCGCTTAATTAACATGTTATATCTCATTTGTTTAATCAGTACTGCTACATACATGACAAAAAAATTCAAAAAATTAAAATACAGTCCAATAGGCGGTTTCTTTGCCGCACCTCTTCCAGTGTTCCCACTAACGTCGTGTTGTCACCCAGCACTCCCAGTGTGAATCTCAGTGTCTGCCACATTTTATTACAGAAATGTCTGCAGCTCAGGACCTGAGAGATGGACAGACTAATGTCTTCTCCTAATAAAGAGGCAGAAAAAAAGTGCAAAGGTTAATAGACTTTTTTAGTTTTGCCCCACAAGTGGTGCATCAACTTCAATGTATGAGTCACACGGTACAAGGCCGTGTTTAGACCAAGTTTAGCCCTGTGCGAAAACAGCTTAGCCCTCTCATACGTTTGAATAGAGCCAGTCTGATTAGATTAATTACTCACCCTGCATCTTGTGAGAGCAAAGGGCGAATCTCAGAGCATCAGTGCCACATTGAGGAATCCCCTTGGGGAAGTCTTTCCTCTGTGGGGAAGTAGATGGAGCAGACAGATAAGGCAGGATGTAATGAGTGTGCTCAGTCAGCCAGAAACAAACAGATAGGAGAGAGGGGAGCTGACCTGTGCTTCCATGGCAACCAGCCGCTCCCTGGGGTCAAGGTTCCTCTCCTTCACTTTCTCTTGAAGTCTCTAGGGGGGAAAGAAAAAAAAACAAGTCAAAAAGGCACATCCCAGAGAATATATGATGCTTTCACTTCTCATCAACTCCTACTTCTGAGTGTGGCAATCCAGTGCTTGAAAAATAAAACCAACCTATCGTTTTGTTATATTAGCACAGAGCTGTAGACCTGAGGACTGTACTACAAAGCCAATTTAACAACCCCCATATATTGTCCTTATCTGGCGGTCACGTGACAATGGTTATCAACTGGGTAAATCAACCCAGGGTTTCCCAATCTAGCCATGCGCGCATTCACATAAAGGGGGTGGTGGTGGGGTGACCAAACACAAACATAAATAGTGTACCTCCAGCAGAGCGGCATATTTTACAAACAAAGAGCAAACTATAATATTAGAAAAATACAAAGACATGAAACACATCATCCACAACACAACTCTGTGAATGCATAACTTTAAATTAACTGCCTTATGATGTCATCATTAGAGCACGAGTAGATCTGACTATCGCCTACTTACATTTGTGCATTTGATTAAATTAATGTGTTGCTTAGATGTATTCTTATGGTGTGTATAACAATTTTTGCCTTATTCTTTCTGGTGGTGTAAAACGGACTTAGGAGCAAATACAAAATACATTACATTATTGTTTATTACATTATAATAACAATTTAAAGTGGTAATTAGGCTTACTTTGATATCTTATAAATACAACAAGAAATAGCACATAGAACAAGAAAAAAATGGTGTGCTCCAATCAATCTCTGTTGTAGGATGATATTGGGATACAAAAGCACAATAAAATGGTTTTGACATTGCTTGCAAGAAGCTGACACAGATAAGTCGGTCCCTCCGATTCTCATTATCTGCACACCGAGCTCCACGGGATATTCTATTGGTGATGCCCATTGTCCAAGACAACTGATTGGTCAGTAGGCAGTGCTGGGGTGACATTGTGGCCAAATATATCCTTCCTACCAAAGTCTTGGCCCTCAGTCATGCTAATCAGGCCATGGAGCTACAGGCATACCATTCCCCCCTATTTGGATTTGAGGTGGAGGAAATGGCCAATTTTTTGTGTCCAGTGTGGGCACTGCAGCTGTACATTGCAGCATTGTGCATTGCAACGCAGAGCTTTAGGCACTCAGAGCAGGTGTTTGTCTGCTACAGCGGGAAAAACAAGGGACGGGCACAAAGGCTCTCCTACTGGGTTGTGGAGATAATTAAACAGGCTTATGAGGTAGCAGGTAAACCATCCCCCTCAGATGTAATCTACCATTCTACCAGAGGAATGGCCACGTCCTGGTTAGCAATGCTACTGTGCTACTGTCAGAAATCAGCCGCTCAGGAGATATTATTGAACCTCTTCTAAAGAAGCAGTGGTTCGTCTGCTGTGCTGAAATGGCTAAAAAAGCTATACAGGTAAGTTGGTTGCTGTGAGATCAACCATTATATATTAAAAGTTTGTAGTAGCATCACATATTTTCAGGCCCCATCATGTTAAC
>JAVQJD010081712.1:0-12599 GCA_036023655.1 Nannoperca australis | reverse complement strand
GCAGTTGTGAGGCCGGTTGGATGTACTGCCAAATTCTCTATAACACCTTTGGAGACGGCTTATGGTAGAGAAATGAACATTCAATTCACAGGCAACAGCTCTGGTGGACATTCCTGCAGTCAGCATGCCAATTGCACACTCCCTGAAAACTTGTGGCATCGTGCTGTGTGATAAAACTGCACGTTAGAGTGGCCTTTTTATTGTGGCCAGCCTAAGGCACACCTGTGCAATAGTCATGCCGTCTAATCAGCATCTTGATATGCCACACCCGTGAGGTGGATGGATTATCTCGGCAAAGGTGAAGTTCTCACTAACACGAATTTAGACAATTTTGTGAACAATATTTGAAAGAAATAGGTCTTTTGTGTACATAGAAAAAGTTCAATTCAATTCAATTTTGTTTATACAGCGCCATATCATAACAAAGTTATCTCAGGGCACTGTAAAAAGTGTTAGCTCTTTGAGTTCAGCTCATGTACAATTGGAGCAAAAACAAAAGTGTTGCCTTTATATTTTTGTTCAGTGTAGTTTAGCATGTTAGCATGCTAACATTTGCTATTTACAGGAGCTGTAAACACAAAGTACAACTGAGGATGATGAGAATATTATTGGTTTTGTAGGTATTTGGTTTTAAAGTATTGGACAAATTAAAAGTTTGACCTAATGATGGTGCTAGTTAAAAAAAATCAGGTGATCATCAAAGTTATAGCAATTTGTCCTGAGGGGGACATGGATGGTTGTTCTAGATTTCATGGCAATCCAGCCAATAGATGTTGAGCTACCTCAATGAAAGCCATACACGTGTGCCTGCTGGTGGTGCTACAGGAAATGTCAGGATATCACCAAAGTCAGTAGGATTCACCCTCTGGGGACCATGACCGTACATTAGCATAGCTAAATAAAATGAACTGTACCCAGATGTGGTGAGGGCTGCAGTGCTGTAAAATCCCAAACATGTATTGAACAAAGTCATGTCAGATAATAAAGCTATATAATTCGAAAACTGTAAATATAACCCATTAACTACTATTTTAGCAAGGTACCTGCATACCTTGCTAAAATAGTAGCCTGGATGTATGGATGATTCCTGAGCCCTTTAAGAAAGTGAATTTTGTGCCGGTGGCATTATTTAAAGGAGTTTGCTCAACCAACCAAAAAAAAACTACTTGTTTATTCTGGCAACTCCCATGCGACTGCAACGATTTCAGTCATCCGGCTGTCAAAGCTTAGCTCAACCTTTACTGTCACTGAAAAATACAAGCCAGTGTTACAATATAACTCACTTTTTATCTCAGTACATCTCACCCATGCTCATGTTCACACTGCCCAGCAATGATCTTTTAATTTATAGTTTTACAGTAACAGTGATATAAAAAAAGGGGACATTTGCATTCAAACGTAAATGTTATTTTGTCATGTTACTATGTAATATGGCTGTAGCATGTTTGGGTTAACTCACCAATGACCCCCGAGTTGTGTGAAGTGCACTGCTGATCAAATAGAAGCACAAGTTTGACATCTAGTGGTGAATATGTAGTATGACGTTGAAAAGCTTCAGCTTGATGGCTTCACATTATCTTACTTGGCCAACAAGCCAACTGATACTTTGATGATGTAAAAAGTGAATAAGTAAAGCTTTAAATATATTTATAAGTTATCATACATTGATTTGTTTGAGTCTCAAAGTCTTAACTGCATTGTTTCACTCAGTCTACAGATATTCATTAAAATCTTAATTTTCCCCCATTCTTAAACATGTGTAATGTGTATTTCATCAAATCTCTCTAATGCTGATGGTACCTAGAGTATGTTTGGAAAAGCATTTTAAGAGTTATTTACAATTTGTCAGTTGCTTGTTAGTACTTTAAAAAGTCTGAAAGATCTTTGAGAAAACAGAATATGCTCTCATTTTCCATGTCAGTTTTATTGATTGTTACCTGCATGTGTACATGAAAACTTACATCTGCTTTTACAAAATAAAACTGAACGCAACTGTAGTACAAGAAATCAAAACTTATATCACAGTCAACAATTAAGTTGTGCACTGAATTAACAAACACAAATTAGACTGCTCTGTTAGAACCTGGCAGGACGTCTATTTATAGAACTTTATTTAAGAGGTCAACATGAAAGCAGGAGCAGGAAATCCACTGGCGCTGATCTGCAGCTCATCCACTAAAACAAAATCTTGTATGATCTTTAGTTTTTTCTCCAGTGACAACCTGGACACTGTCAAATGGTGTCTCCATATCGTCCACACATCTTATGTCATCTCAAGTTACTTTATGTTCAGCTACTTGTGTTACATTGACAGGAGCACCGTGTGTTTATCCAAGGCATCTTCTAAAATATCATACAAGTAATTACCTCACATCTTTAAGCTGTCTGGCATAGTTTCCATGCCATTTTAAACATTCAGCACCATTACACAACAGGCAAACTCCCACTTCAGCAGGGCTCGCCGTGGTCTAATGTTTCTCTTGTTTTGCCTGAGAAGGAAATAATAATAATTTGTCTGAATATCCATCCAAAAAGCCAAAAGGCTTCAATTTACAGTGGTTTGAAATGCAGAAAAGTACATAAATATAGAAGTTTGAGAGGTTGTGACTAACACATGTCTGGTATTTCTACTTAATAGTGTCTCAAAAGGGTTCATTCTTTTGAATGGGCTAACTGACTTAATAAACCGGTGACGTATGACCTTGTTGTGGATGTCCTTTGCTCTACGTGTCACTTCCAGACAGCTCAAGTAAACAACCTTCCCTCAGCCTCTGCTGCAAGTGATAACAGCTGAGTGTAGGATGTTTACATGGTCTGAGTCTGAAGAATATAGGCCGGCAAAACACAAAGTTATGGTTCAATCGTGACCTAGAGTACAGGGATAAAAATAGCCCATCCCATCCCAGACAATGAAAGTTTGGATTTTAAAGAAGCGGGTCAGATAAGTGGACACAACACAGTTACCTTGGTTTTCCACTTCATGCGCAGCTGGTGGCCATCGGCGGCAGCAAACATCGGACTGAAAGCTCTGCAGATAGACAGCTTCCAGTCGGGGATGTTTACAGCCCCAAACTACCGTGTGCATTTGTGACCTCAGTGCACAACCAGAGACCAAAGTCACAATGTTGTCAAGGAATGAAATATTTAGACAGCAGGAACAGGACTCCCTCATTGTTACGAATATTTGATATCCCTAGGTGTAACTTATCAAGGGCAGAAACATTACGGGAAATGGCCATCTGACCAGGACAACACACGGACTGCCACTGGAGATGATGTCTGTAGTGAATCCAGACTCCTGTGTCAAAGGTGTTCATGTCTGCAGTCAGAAGAAGAGAAGTTAGCCTGACCTCCTTTCAATTCCATTGTTCTAGTCTAACTGGGTAATCACACTGATGCTGAGGACGACTGTCAATGACAACGCACAAAGACATCCACCTGCAAGCTCACCGCCAAGCATCCATTAAGCCCAATGATGAGCGACTACTCATAAATCATCAATTGTAAGTCAATAAAAAAAACATTTTGCACTGCTTTGCAAAGATCAACAAGATAGCTTGCTATGTCATTATCTTGCAGCATGGCTTAAATTACATTAGCTATACCACTACGGTTACATGCATAGTTATTAGACAGAGTTGCCGTATAACGGTGCTGTAATGTCATTGAAGTTACACAGCTGGGAAACATTCACTGTTGCAAGGCCAGCTACTGTGTCCTATCCTGACTGACTGCAACACTGAAAAAGCTAACTTAAATAGCAAGACAACTTATCCTTTAGTAACAAGCAAGTACATTGATAGCACTAGCAAACCGCTTAAAGCAACTTTGTTTTGTCAGACAGCCTGCCAAAGCAAACAATGTAATGTGGTAACTGTTAGCACTAGCTCCTGTTAGCCAACGACCTAGGCTAGCTAGCTCGCTGACATAGCTAGCTTCTGCTAGCTTGTCTGTGACCCTAACCTTCTGCTGTCTGACGTTTCCTTACCGGCGACTAAAAACGATTATTCCCGGACAACATTGGGTCGACGACAGCTGCAGTGAAAGAACTTGAAGTCTGAGTTGATGTGGCCATGTTCTGCCCTATTCCGAGCAGCCTGTTAAGTTTCCTTCCGTTTTCATTCACTTGTCTTTATTTTGACCTTTGGTTACTCGACACCAACATTGACGTCATTGTCATGGCAACAGAGTCCCGCCTACCTCGAGCCTGAACAGACGGGCAATGATTACATTTACATTTTACACTTGACATTTAGCCTTTAACTTACGCTTCCCTAAACAGCATCTCGCACTGAAAGCAGCGGTCTTATATTAAAGTGAAATGCTGAACACAGGAAAGCAAACACAAAGCTAGCCGTCTGCCAAATAGGCCTATCAAAAACTTTAAACAAGTTATTGTAATTACACTTGTGCAGGCAAAGAGGAGCTACCAACTACTATATTAACAGTGGTGACAAAAATACTAAAATCCTTTACGAAGCCCAGTAAAAATAAATATAAAATGGGAAAAAGCACAAGGTTTTCATTTAAAGATGTTTTCTGTCACAGTTTCTCAGTCCTTTCCTGCAGCCACATGTTCTCATCCCAATCCCTCTGCGTGCAACCCCTTTATCTGTCCCTGTCTCCAGCCCCAGCTCATTTCTCCCAGGCCATGTTCTTTCTTCCAGCTCCCCAGACCTGCCGTCCTCCAGCCGTCCACCAGATGCCCTCAGATTTTTCACCAGACTTCCTCATTCCCCTGCTCACCTGTTCTCACTTCCCTCATCGGCCCCCGCCGTCACCTGACCTTCTGTTTGTTCCTCAGCTCACCTATTCTCACTTCCCTCATCCGCCACTCACCACACATACCAGTCATGTGTACCAGTTCACTTCCTGAGTGGTGACAGTTTTCAGCCAAAGTCAAAAGTATTATCAGCAAAAGTAAAAGTACTTATTGTGCAGCAAAAGTGGAATATCATTATACTGGATTGTGATACTATTATACTGAATAATGATGTGGTCCATCATATACTATATTTATTTTGTACTTTAAAACTTTTATTAATTTGTCTGTATTTGGTATTTTTACATGATTAGTCTATTTTTATAATGATACCCGATTGGGCATAACAGCAATTTTGTTGTCAGAGACAGTAACAATAATTCTGAAACAATTCTCAACACTCTGAAACCTTTGTGTGTACAAGCACACATTCCCATTCCCTTAAACCAGTCAATAAGCTGATTGTATTTTGCTGTATATTTTTATTTATTTACTTATTCTTGCACTACACAATGACAGACACTGTATGTCTCTTTATGCCAGATCTTTATCCCAGGTTTATTTATTGTATGTTCTTTAGGTGAATATATTAGTATATTTTATATTGGTTATATCTAGTTGTGTATGCACTGAGGGATTGAGAGTAACAATATTTAAATCCTGTGTGCATGCTGTAGAATTGACAAATAAAGAAACCTAACCTATCCTAATATTACATCCATGGTCACCCACCAATGACACAACGCACCGATGTGCGGCCTTACACAGAAAACAAAAGGTGCAGGTAGGCCTGTCGCCATAATTACGTTATTGATTTATCTTGCAATATATGGACATGCCCTCGATCATTTTTGCTGGCCACGATATTGCTATTATTTACATGCATGTTTCTTTACATAATAAACAGAATAAACCGCAGGGTTTCCTCTCCATCTCTGGCCACAGAGCCTAGCATTTTCTTGTCATTTCTGTTTAAGGGGCTTCTGTGTCAGAGTTCAAACACACACACACAGAGCGACAGTGAACCAAGGTAAAGTGATAACGGGTTCGACAGGCGGAAGCACCGTGAAGTGCTGCGGAGCGCTGCGCGCTTCCATTCGGCGCCTATATTAACCAATTGAGCTGTTCAGACAGGATGCACCACAGTGTGGAACTCAGCAGACAGCTTGCAATCCACAGCACCGGGGAACATTTGGGGTTTAAGATGAATGAGAGAGTCGGTATTGTTTGTGTTACAATAATATGACAATAACTGCATTTATCGTATGTATTTCTAGGAGAATATATCGTCCCACAAAAGCAGTTATTGTGACAGGCCTAGGTGCAGGTTTTTTGATGCGATCAGAAAATCACATGGCAACATGGATACGAATTGAGGTCCAATGTTTGTTTTGGATCCTTAGCAGTCACGGTAAAGTAAATGAAAAATGTAAATGTGTTGTTGGTATTCTATAGGGTTTATCATGTTGTAAGCATGTAAGTGTGAGGACAAATGTGTGGCAGTGTTACAATGTTGTTGGAGGATGGAGCAAGCAGAACGTTCAATACGTTTAAGGTTCATGATCAAAGCACAATCCTCACAGTTCATTCATTGGAGAACATAAATGTCTGGAACACATTTATCAGAAATCCTGAAAATCCATCCAATAGGTGTCAAGAAATGTCACTCTAACCAACAACGTCGACCTGCTGGAGGTGCTACAATCAGGGAATCAGTAGGATTCATCCTCATGGGACCAAAGATGTATGCACAGCATTTCATGGTCATCTATTTAATAGTTGTTGGGATATTTCACTCTGGACCCACAGACCAACCAACACTGCATTCACTAGAGCCACACTACTGTATACCATGCCTAAAAATGTAGAGGATAGAAATACCACTGGCAGGTGTTGTCTAATTAATATCAGCCCTGATATCAGCCCATATTGTTCATTTACATTAAAGGTCAGTGTATATTCTTCTGTCACTTTCAAAAATCACATTAAGTATGAACACATCCTGTCCAAACAATCTGTCCTTGTTTTACACTCTCTGTTTAGTCATTCAGGTACTTATACCTTGTCCTTGTCCATGTCTCATACACACACCTGTCATTCATCTTATTTCTTTTTTTATTTAC
Source organism: Nannoperca australis (assembly GCA_036023655.1). Lineage (NCBI taxonomy): Eukaryota > Metazoa > Chordata > Actinopteri > Centrarchiformes > Percichthyidae > Nannoperca > Nannoperca australis. The sequence continues at coordinate 5,714 of JAVQJD010081712.1, read as the reverse complement.
TCTCTCTTTTCCTCTGAGCACCCTGAGGGAGGCTCACACCCAGCACTCGCTATCACTGCAGGGTGCTGGGGAGAAACAATGAGAGGCGTGATGTGTTTCTGACAGCTACTCCAGCGGCTGAACGATAGAGAGAGGGAGGATGTGGCTGAGGGGTGGGCAGAGAAAGGAGGAATAATACACAGCAGATACTTTATCTTCTTGAGAAAAAGAGAGAGGAGAGCAGTGATTCCCACAGGATTGTGTGATACTGTGGTGGGAGGACCTGGGACCCTCCTACACGTGCTCCCCTGGAAGACAATGTTGTACATTTTAAAGTTAAATGCATCAAAAGGAAGAACCTTGTGCTCTAGTAAACAATGTACACATGGTTGTATAATTATGAATGATGATGACAGACATCAAATTGACTACAGCAAACATTTGAGACACCAAAGAAATTAAGAAAAAGCGGTTGTGTTGAACCTGCTATATTTTTTAGAAAACACTAAATATGTTGCATGAGGAGGGAACGTCATTTCTCTGTTTAGTTTGTAGAATCATTTTTGGGGGCTGAACCAAACAGCAGAGTCTGATGTGTGATCTCAAGACATCATTTAGCGACTTGAAAAGTCCATATTTCATGTAGCTTTTAATACAGATTTATTATCTAAGGTTGAGCACATGGTGTTGATCAACTCTCAATTACATCCTTATTGACAAAGTTTGCTCCAGGAATTTGAACATTTCATTTCCCGAGCTTTGAGAAACAGTTCTAATGCTGTTTTATTGGTCCTGAAAATGAAGGTAACTGCAATTAACCAAATTAAAGACAATAAAGCATTTGGAGCACACTGTATTCTTCCTTTAGTGCAGTTTATCATGCAAGTGCAAGGGGTTAAATGTTTGGCACACATCCCTTCAACTTCAGTCATACTGCCATGCCCTCAGTCTTTACCCTGTTTATCGTGGAGAGGCCTCTCACACTTGATGCTTGACACCGGAATGGAAGTGCAATTGCTGCCAAATGGCTCAGTAATGGGTGGATCTGTCCTCCAGCACAACAGTACATTGTCAGAGCTCCTGGTACAAACATTAGCAACAACATTCGGTAGCTGCATATAATGTTACATATGTAATACATTGTTCGTCACAACAACCAGCTGGATATGTCAGTCTACATAAGCGACTCGTTAGCTAACATTCGATTAAAGATCATCGATAACGTCTGCAGTAACATCATCTACTTTCACCTGCACTGATGACGATGACTAGTAGACAGTTCAAACCGCCTTTCAACACCCACAGCAACATTAATCTAATCAAAGTGTATAAACCATAAAAATGGTTATTCTCTCAGGCAACTGTTTTCGACTGTGTCGGTGATCAAACCAGCCAATCAAGGCCACGGCCAATATTCAAAGTGACCAGTAAAAGGAGGGGAGACATCAGCCACCATCCCCACCTCCAAAGTCCCAAAAGTCAACCTGACGAGCAAGATCATACGGAGGGTGGAGCAAGATCTCCTGCTCACAACGGCTGCATTTATGCACACAGAGCAGAATTGCTTCTTCGTGAGGAAGATTTGACACTGGCAGACACTGTTCTGTGCACTCGCATGACGCGCTAGGATTTTATGTTTTGAGACTAATGAAACGCCATGAGTTGCCTGACTGACTGGGAGTGAGGTGCTTTGCTGAAGCAACTGCGCAAAACACAACAATATTTTATGTTATTATAAGAAGTGTACAAATATTTTCGGTTCATTTTGAAACTCGTAGCTGGAAAGCCTGTAATTAATGGGAAACACTGGGTGAGGGCTCTGGAAGAGATAAAGTGGGTAATTTCGAGGGAGGGGGGTAGTCAGCTGCTTTCCGTTATGTGTTTGGCCTGTTGCCATGTATCCTTGTGCTGTCTCTGCCTGTAACGACAGCTCTGTCTTGTTTGCATTGCTGCTGCTTTACTGTTTCATATCATGCATGCTCAGTCCTACTCAAGTGCTGAATCCCTTCTTCTTCTTTCCCCTGGGGTTAATGGCCAGTGTGGAGCTACAGAAGACTGAGATGGCACCGCGTACGCTTTCCCTACCATCCAGTGCCAGACTGAATGTGAATAGATGTTTTTTTTTTTGCTTTAACCCACTTTGGGGACTTTTTGTGAAAGCGGGGATGGTGGTGGAAAGTAATAAAGCAGGCCAACACAGTTAGATGGAGAGACAGGAAGGGATGTCAATTTTCCCCAAACTGAGATTTTACACTGAGAAACTCGTTCAAATGTATTCACAACTCCCGCAGAACAAACATCAAGCACAGAAAGTTGGAGGTGTACGCCGTTGTAGCCACTTCCTTTCCACTGGGCATTGAGGACACTTGCTTCTAATGCAGCCAACAGCCTCATTAAAAGAAAAATCCTGCACAAAGTAGGAACTCATCTATGTGATCTCTGTCCTCTGAAGCGTGAGCCAAGGGGCTGGTAACACGACAACAGTCGCAGTGAGAGCTCTCCTGTCCAATCCAATCAGCAACTGTCCAGATCTTTCAGAACTTTGTTGTGTAATGGGTGTCTTTATATTTGATTTGTTTGAAATAGATATGTAAACATATTTAAATGAGTTTTCATAGAAGCCTAACTTTCCTCTTTGTGGATTCTGTTACTACTACTAATTTAACATTTGAATTATCTTCATGAATAAAACATCATCCTTTGAGCCACTGTTATTTAACACGCTTCCCTATTTTTTTAGCAAGCTTCAATATCATGGAATGACAAGAGTATTTTTGGTTTTACACAATAATGAGAATAAAGTTGACCTGAAGTGACCTGAAAATAGTTCAAATAATAATAATTCTAGTCATTGACTTATACTTATCGTTTCAGCTTTGGAATAATGCCATAGATAGTTGGGGGTGAATTGAATAAGTAAATGATACTTTAAATGCAGACAATACTAAAAGTGTCTTTTATGCAAGGACAGAAAGGGTGACATTCTCAGGCTTCTTGAGTCCAAACCACTCCAAACATGGAGAAGCAGCATTTAGTTACTCTGCACCACGGAGCTGGAACAACTTCCTTTAAACCCAGGTTAGAACGTATCATCATCCACCTTTCACATGGCAGCTCTTCTATGTTAGGTATGCCGATTGATTATTTGGACAGACACTTCTATTGTATGGACTGGAATGGGACATACAGTCACAGCATATCCACTTGTTAAGGTTCCATTACACCACTGCAGCCCGCATCAAACTGTAAAAGCAGCACATAAATCAATAGTGCCCTGAATACATCACTTATACTATCAAGATGTGTGCGTAATGCCTCCAGAATATGCTGCTGTACTCGAGTTATGGCTGTTTTCCCAAAGCACCATTCTCATTTAAAAGCAAAATGGCTGCTTAACTATTCCAAAGAGCAAGGCACTCACATTCACTTTGCTGTTTCAAAAAAGCTCTCTGTGATTTCAGCATAAGAAATTCATGACATTTAGTCACATTCATTCAAGTCTACTGTATGTACACTTAATGTCTGTGGTATCAAACTATGTCAATTGCAAATATACAGGGGTCTGAGGCTGTTTCACAGAAGCAGGATAATGTGCTTTTACTGAGGAGGAAAGAAGACTTGTGTTGGAGAGTTTTATATACATTTATAACCATGCAGCAGGGAGGCGACGTGGCTTTGGGTGAAATATTAAGGTGAAACACAAAAAAAGAGGAGGTGGGTACAGCGATGGGAGAAGAATGACACAGTTGGGAAGACTGAGAGAGGAGTTTTATTGCTGAAGGCCTAAAAGATTGAATCCAACATTCAACACTCAACCACGAAAAGACAAAGAAATACAACAATAATACGGCCCCTGATTTAAGATCTGTTGCAAGTAAATACTAATAAGAACACAGAGAGCTCTGCCAGCTTCAAGGTTCCACTGGCTACTGACTTCTACTAACATGTCCTGTACTGCTGACAAATACACATTTGTTGGTCATTTTAATGATTCAATTTAGCACAAAATCATATTTTTTAATGGACTCAAGATGCCACCAGTTAATGTCCGAGTACATTTTTTGCATTAAACATACACCATAAGCAAAGCAATGGACTGAAAATTACAGAAATTAGAGACCAAATTGGAATCCAAGCACTATTTTCAATCCCAGATGTCAGTTAGTTAGAAATAGCAGGGCCAAGTGGAGAGTCAGAGGCAGCTGGGTCAATTGTGGAGGTGATGGAGGCGGACGGGACTGAAGCAGGTATCCCACTATGCCACAGACAGGAGGAAGTGGCTGAGAGGCACAGCTGTGTGCCTATCAACCAGAAGGTCATGGGTTGGACCCATATTGACTGATATATTTCAGGAATGTTTTGCCCTGTGTGCAGTGAGCTTCAGTCAACAGCATAAAAAGGTCCTAGAAAAATGACTATTACTGAAAGTGGGGTTCTTGTGTTCCACAAAGATCATTTGGAGCTCCACATCACCTCTGAGCCTCATAAACAAAGTATGGAAAAACAGGCGTCACTAGCAATCTATAACCAAATGAGTTTTCCCTATTTAACAAGGTATTCCTTTGATCATTGTATAGGCTTCTCAATGTGCAAGCTTTCGAGCCCAACATCACCACTGAGCACAAAGCTGTTGTTGAGGCGATGGTGAAATACGAAATAGCACAAACCATTACATCTGGCTGAGCTTACTCAGCCAAACTAACTGTCTTCTTCAATTTTGTCGTCCAGTTTTTTGTGTTTTTAAACCTCTCTCGCTTTTCCTACGCAGTTTCCTTCTCTTTCAGTTTTCTTCTCTGGGGACCGTTCAGCCATTAGGCATGAATCAAAAGTTTAGTGCTCTCCAAATATATTAAAGTTAATATTAAATCTTAAAAACCTCCATGGTGTTTTCTGATGAGAGGGAAACTTGCCAATGCCAATGAATTCTTGCTTGTGACTGAGATGACTGAACGTGGTCCTCAGAAGTGCGTCCATAGGAACTGAGCAATCAGACTATTCAACAGCCGTGTAATAAAACCTATTATTGTAAATATGACTCATGGCATGGCATGTATTTACCAAAGAATGTATGTTCTTTTTGTATTCTCTGTATTTGTTTCAAATACAAATACATCTTAAACTCCACTTTAAAATGAATCAGTTTGCAGGGATGTGGTTTTCTTGACAAGCAGGACCCATGCTAATATGGACATAATTGTAATTTCATTTTTAATGGTTCTGTATTTTGTTTTCCACTCCTTTCTGTCCTGGCAGGACAAAAGCCGAGCAGAGTTATGTGCAACAGTTGGCCAGTGAATTCAACAAGTGGGCAGACGTCTTCCCTGGTTTGAACCTCCTGGTAATCCCTGTCTCCAGCGTGAACTACAGACTTCTCACAATTGAGCAGGGTGAGTGATGTTCAACCAAGCAAGAGCACAGTGTGTACATTTTCTGTAAATGCTCTCTTGTGCTGTCTTTCAAAATGTGGTACTCACTGGTTATGCAAGTTTATTTCTATTTCAGGTCAAAACAGACTAAAAGGAGAGCACCCAGCTGCATGCCTCAATATCTGCATGCCTTGAACATATTTTTAAAATAAATGTGAAATGCATTTTATTATGTATATATGTAATAGATTTATTTTTAAATACTTCATCAAAAAGCAGAGTTAAGAGTAGAGTTAAGTCGGTTTTGTTCCATATAGATAGATAGATAGATAGATAGATAGATAGATAGATAGATAGATAGATAGATAG